>JAAAWM010011325.1:0-73366 GCA_036873465.1 Thinopyrum obtusiflorum | reverse complement strand
ACATGCGGCGATGTGGTTCATGCCAACAACAAATATGCACAACTTGATTCGTGCTGATATCTAGACCGAGCCATGTATTCTGCTGCTGTAGGACGACCCTCTTTTGTTGGATATTATGTACTATTGTTAGTTTGAAGCACTCCTCTGGTTTGAAGGATAGATACCTTCCTGGGATCAGATGAATCCTAACTCACCTGCGTAGGATTTACTGATAATGATGATGGAGATGTTGCGCAGAAGCTATATATATATCAATTAGGCTTCAAGTGCGTACTTCTTAGATAAACCTATGGTTAAAATGTGACACTAAATACGACTAGTAAGTAGTATAGTAGCAGTACTAGTATACGTCGGTCAAATTATTCATCATGTCCACACATTGAATTGGCATGACAACACTCTGCGCGTGAGGTGACACAAGAATCCCGGCGGCATGTTCGGGTATTCTGGACTTCAGATTTGGCGTACCACTTATCTGTCGAAATCTTTCATCATTCGCTTAAAATAGTTGATTGATCATACATTGAGTACCATATAACTGGAATTATCTATGCAAGTCAAAGAAGGATTGGCCGATGCTGCCGGCTGGCGTCAAGTTCGACCCCATGGATCAGGAGCTGATCGAGCACCTTGAGGCCAAAGTGAGTGATGACAACACGAGATCTCACAACATGGTCACACAATTTACCACGATCGGACAATCACCATCTACCCAGGTATTCCATTTTTTAACCCTCTCACCTTCTCTTTCATTGTTGTACTAGTAGTACTTACTATTACTAGTAGGAGTACTTTTTACCTTGGAGGACGCATATAGCTAGCTAGGCCCTTGAAGACTTGAACCCACTAGCTGCCACCATTTTTTTCCATGTCTTACTATCTCATCCATGTAGCCAAGAGTGGCTATATATAATAAGCCGGTTATTTTACTTCCTCTATACAGGAGTAGTACTATTTGCTGCATAGTATTACTGACCGCCATATTTGAGCACAACATTATTATGCATGGACCTTGACTATGTACGTCACCATGTGTCCAGATTTGAGATGCCGCGTGCACCAGATGAACGGCGCCGAGTTTGACCGCCGTGATGCTACGTGCGTGCCGAGGAACGCTCTTGGAGAGTACTCGCTTTTCATTGGGGACAGCTACCCCATTGTGAAGCGGATGCCACCTTCCGTGCACGACACGGAAGGCCTGCCGTTCATGAAGCATGGTTGTGTCTTCAGTGTGCACCGCCGGATGAACGACATGCTGGGACACGCTATCCCTAATTTATGCTGCTACAGCTTGGATGAGTCTCCATCATGTGGAACCGGACTAGAAAGCTGCGACAATGATTCCCGTTGCCAACCGCTATGGATCGTGCCATCCATGAAGAACACCTGGGACAGGAACCTGGAGGAGGACATGTAGCCCATCTATAATGTGTAAGTGGAGTACGGTAATTGTGAACGGTAGCACTGTGAATATATGTAGACTAGTAATGCACAAATTTATCACATGAATTGGAGATGAACTTGTGTGGCATACTGGCATTTGTCCTTTAGAATTTATTACCAGTAAATGTGTTATGTGTACGTTCAACTTGTGTAGTTGTTGCATGCGGCGTCCAACACAGTCTTTGAGAAAAAAAGGTGGCACAACTTTGGATATACGTGACGTGGTGGAATCATATAGTAGCATCGTTCGCTATAGTTGTAGTACACTCCTACTAGGATGACAACTCCTATAAAACCTTGCGCTTGGCTCTTTGCCTCTTCGGGAGGTTCAATAGTTTGTACTCGTGTGAACCTTGCACTTGGCTCTTCACCTCTCGGAAGGTCCAACAATGATGATACTACAGTACAATCTGCTTCTGGCAATCTAACACCAATTGAACTGCTCCCTGTCCACCGCGAGGGCGAGGGTGAGGGCGAGGGCGAGGGAGAGGGTGAGGGAGAGGGTGCTATTGTCAAAACCCTCTCCTCGTCCTGCGAACCACCACGTGCGTGGGCGAGTGAGAGGTGTAGTAAGCAAGCTTCTCCTCATTCGGTGAGTTGATGGGACACATCAAAGCAGTACTAGTACTACTAGTCCATACCGCGTCCTTTCCGGTTAAAATGGCTTAATTTGAAATGAGAAAAATACACTGGCAGTCAACGTATGTAACAATATGCTTTTTACGGTCACTATATATAGTTTTGCGGTGATTATACGATCACTAGCTCATCGTAGAGCACCGTATTGCACCCTATTGACCGGACACATAGTCGACAAGGCACTTTGTTGACTGGTTAAATTATCACCTGGTTTCTGGGTCCCACCTGTCAGTATGCAGAGCAAAGAAATCAGCTACACAAAACTTTATGCAGGCGCGACAGGAGTCCAACCCTTGCGCGCGAACCACCCTGGTTGTGTATGTGAGTGCATGCATGTGTACTCCCTCGGTCTTCCAACAAAGAGTGTACATCAGCTAAAAAACAAAGAGTGTAGTACATGATGTACATCTACACTTCCAATGCATTTAGCCTTTAATCTAAATCAATATTGATTGACTAATGCACCAACTTGTGCTCTAGGTATAGGCTACATGTCTATCCTTAATTACAACATGCAATGGCCTTCATTTAATCTTCTTCTCTTAATGGTCACATGCACACATAAGTCTACTACTTTTGGGCGTTAATTATGCCCTGGACAATCTTTAAATCTCTAAATGTACAGTCTTTCAAGGACGTAGGGAGTAGGTTGAGCACTTCAGCGTGAGCGTGTGTGTTGCATCGTGTGGTGTGTGCCGCATGGGTGCGTGAATGTTGCGTGCGTCCATGTGTACGTGTGAGTGTTGCATGTTGCATGCATGCATGCATGCATGGGGCTTACTCCCTCCCATTGACATGTTCATATTTCAAGCTTCCTATGTTCCCTCCATATGGTGATACTCCCTCTGTTCCCAAATATGGAGTAAAAGCCTCCCTCTGTTCCCAAATACGGAGTATTTTTCTTTCTACAGATTTCAACAAGTGACTAGGTATGGAGCAAAATAAGTGAAGTGAGCGTTGAGGCATAGGGATACTGTAGAAAGGAAGTCTTCGCGATCCATTATTCCCCATCTCGGTCAGAGAGAACTATTCAACTAGTCTTCACAGTGAAGTGACAATACACGTTGTAGCAGATGGGACACGTAATTAATAAGCTGAACCAGCGTGTTGGTGTTACTAAATCAGCCTTATCCAGTACTGCCATGATGTTTGCCAGTAGAGCATGCTTCCGCAAATACGCCTACGCACCTCTGTCCTCCATTAACCAACATATGGGCCCTCTTGTGGTACACCCACATGTCATCGGTGTAACTATTTACACTCCGAAGGATGGTATATCTTGGTAGTAGTACTAGTAGAATTTAGATTTAATGCACTTTCTTCCCTGTCTTCCACTCTTCTTCCTCCTCTCTTATTCTTCCTCCTCTCTTTCCTATCGTCAGCCGCACACCATTTACCCCCGCTCACTGCTCGCCCACCCGCGCCATCTTCCTTGGTAGCTCGCGCGTACCATATCCCCCCTCTCACTGCTCGGCCACACGAGGAGAAGCTTCTTCACTCGCCCGCCCGAATCCACTTCCCCGCTGGCTCGCAGGCACCGAAAACCCGAATGGCAGAACCGACTGACACGCAGAACCACGATTGGAATTCCCTCCCCGATGTTCTCTTGGAGCAGATCTGTAATCGTATGGACCTACTCAGCACCGTCTGTCTGGCCGCATGCTCGGTGTCTTTGTACTGTCTACTCGTCTGCAACCGGCCGACTCTTTTCAAGACACCCTGCTTGCTGATGCCCGATCCTCGTAGGTGGCCCAGACACTGACTTGACGATCCTATGGAGGTTGTCGTGGTGCCCCTCGACATGCTACCACTACCCGTCCACCTGTCCTTCATGTGCGGCCACTACTGGGCGGGCATGAAGGCTAACTAGATCATCCTCATCCACCAATCCGGTAGTCCGTGGCGTCTTATGGATATCTACACCTAGTGAGGGATCACCCTTCCATCGTTGGATAACACCGACATCGAGCCTCGCGGCCCGCCGAGTACTACTGCCTACTACGCATGAGACGCATCAAGCTTTTGGATCGACCTCTGTTTGCTGAAAGTTGTAATCTGCGAAGTGCCCACACCATCAGAAGACTACATGGATTAGAAGCTCATTGTCTTGTTCAACATGGGATTAGTCTATCTGGAATCCAGTCGCCATACATGGTTATGGCTCATTGTCAATCTTGTTGAGGCAACATTTTTGTCTGATGCTATAGTGCACGATGGCATCGTCTACGCGATCGACACACAGATTGGCTGCCTATACTGGTGGAATCTATCATCGTGTAATTGCTCTATCTCATATCATCTTTACCTTATGAATATGACTGCCTATTCATTGTTACAAATTTAGAATCGATAGTATGTCTATAACCACATCATTGTTATATGTTCCTCTCATTTCCTAGATTTTTATGACCACACATGTTATTGTTAGAGTTGATATGAGAACAATCGGCATCTAATGATTGTTAGAATACATATTATGAGAATAACATCATGATTGCTATATGTTACTCTCATTTCCAAGATTTTTATAACAATGCATGTTATTGCTTAGAGTTGACATGAGAACAGTAGTAGTAAGTGCTATGGTAGAATATGAGTAGGCTCTGTCATAGCTGTTTTCCTCTCATTGTTACATGATGTTTGAACCATGACATATTGCTAGAATATGAAAGCCATTGTCTTATTTTTTTTAACTTGGGGTATGATTATGACCACGACATTGCAATTCTCTGTCTATGATATGTGTCACTGTTATAATAATCTCAATTCCACACATACTCTGAACATGATTGTTTATTTTTGTCCTTTTGGTCTCCAATTTGAATTGTTGCAGCGGACGCAACTGCGCTGGCCTTCATGATTCCAGGACCTGTAATCATACCAGCCGATGGGTGGTGGTTTATCGCTTGTTTAGCTGACAGCGGGTCATTTGATGCTCATTCGCACGTACCAAATTGACCAAACCAATACATCAAATCACATGTAGTACAATGCGTGGAGTGTTCGTGACATTGATTGCTATGGTTGCTTCGTGTTTGAGAAAGATCACAACTCCTTTGGGCCATGCGAATTCAACTGGAGGCGGGTTTACAGCCTGGGCAACCACTCCTTGTTCCTCGGGATCAATTATCTGATCATCCGACCAATCATCGATCATATCACTGGCGATGATTACCGTGCTATGCAACTTCCATTCGCCAGGGGGGGCTATGCTTACACATCATATACCATGGGTTTCATGAATCACCATATCTAGAGATTTGTCGACACAGCTTGTTGCCAGATAATCTTTAGTGTGTGAAAGGCATCAAGCTTCCCCCCCCCCCCCCCCCCCCCCCCCCCCCCCCCCCCCCCCCCCCCCCCCCCCCCCCCCCCCCCCCCCCCCCCCCCCCCCCCCCCCCCCCCCCCCCCCCCCCCCCCCCCCCCCCCCCCCCCCCCCCCCCCCCCCCCCCCCCCCCCCCCCCCCCCCCCCCCCCCCCCCCCCCCCCCCCCCCCCCCCCCCCCCCCCCCCCCCCCCCCCCCCCCCCTCTTTTGTTGGATATTATGTACTGTCATTAGTTTGAAGCACTCCTCTAGTTTGAAGGATAGATACCTTCCTGGGATCAAGTGCATCCTAACTCACCTGCGTAGGATGTACTGATAATGATGATGTGGATGCTGTGCAGAAGCCATATATATCAGTTAGGCTTCAAGTGCATACTTGTTAGTTAAACCTATGTATAAATTGTGACACTAAATACGACTAGTAAGTAGTACAGTAGCAGTACTAGTATACGTCGGTCAAATTATTCATCATGTCCACACATTGAATTGACGTGACAACACGCTGCGCGTGAGGTGACACAAGAATCCCGGCGGCGTGTTCGGGTATTCTGGACTTCAGATTTGGAGTACCACTTATCTGTCGAAATCTTTCATCATTCACTTAAAATAGTCGATTGATCATACATTGAGTACCATATAACTGGAGTTACCAATGCAAGTTGAAGAAGGATTGGCCCGTGCTGCCGGCTGGCGTCAAGTTCGATCCCATGGATCAGGAGCTGATCGAGCACCTTGAGGCCAAGTGCTGACAGCGCGAGATTTCGGTCTCTCATCGATTTGTTCATACCAACCATCGACAGCGAGCACGGCATATGTTACACCCAACCTGAGAAACTTCTAGGTAAGACACCGATCGGCCGCCTACTTGCACAAACATATTCCTTTGTTTATAGCTCTATTTTTCTTTTTAGACGCAAACCTAGTGAAGCAATTACAATTTGACAGTTAATAAAAACTGAAACAAGTGACTGCAACATGCCAAAGATGTTATGAAAATGCCAACTAGGGACACTAAAACCTGTATTCCACAATACTGCAGGTATCACACTAAGTGGCCTAAGGAAGCATTTCTTCCAGTGCAATTCCAGGGCGTTCAAAAGGGGCGCGTGGGCGCGTCGCAAGATATAGCCCCCCCCCCCCCCCCCCCCCCCCCCCCCCCCCCCCCCCCCCCCCCCCCCCCCCCCCCCCCCCCCCCCCCCCCCCCCCCCCCCCCCCCCCCCCCCCCCCCCCCCCCCCCCCCCCCCCCCCCCCCCCCCCCCCCCCCCCCCCCCCCCCCCCCCCCCCCCCCCCCCCCCCCCCCCCCCCCCCCCCCCCCCCCCCCCCCCCCCCCCCCCCCCCCCCTTTCTACCAGATGAACACTAGGGCCAGGAGTAAAAAGATTATAAGTTAGTTTGGTATTGGTAGTTGTACTACCTTGTCGTCCGCAAGTTGGTATTGTTGTTAACGATCTTTTGTTATGAACTTGCATTTGCTTCCAACCCTCATGCCGAGGTTCCACGTGGATATAAAGCTAAATCATTTGTTTCGAAATGAATTTTCAGGCACCTGATTTTTATTTGATGGGTAGCATAAGCACCCGCCGTTCGAATTCCCAGTTCTCCAATTTTTTGAAACAAGTGCATGCACTTATTATCACGATAAAAAAACAATATCCGTGCTACATCCCAGTTATCTGTCTGTACTTGCATTATTCTCTCGTTTGTTGAGCACGTATATTGTTTTTTCAGGTCAAGCAAGTTTCAACTAGGCTGTAGACTGCCCAGGGTTGGTTTTTTTAACAGGCCCAGCCCATGAAGACAACGGGGCACAAAGATCCAGCAGGTACCTACTGGCCTCTGGCCCGCCAGCCTTAGTTATATTTTGTCTTACAACATCCACATGCAGTTTTTTTACTGAATCAAACACACAGCCCAGTTCTATTATCCTCTTGAAACGCCCCCCCCCCCCCCCCCCCCCCCCCCCCCCCCCCCCCCCCCCCCCCCCCCCCCCCCCCCCCCCCCCCCCCCCCCCCCCCCCCCCCCCCCCCCCCCCCCCCCCCCCCCCCCCCCCCCCCAACGGAGGCAAAAGCTTTGCTTCATCTCATTCATAAAGAAGGAACTACTAAAAAAGTTCGACGAGATCCATTACACCTCCACAAATGGAAGCGAAAAGCCTAGTCTCGCTGTATCAAATAACTCAAATGTTCTGCCCCCACAGTATCCGTCGCTGATAAACAGGCTGCTAGTGTGTGCGTGAGAGGAGCGGCTGAGTAGGCCAGCTACGTGAGAGGAGCGGCTGAGTAAGCCAGCTACGTGAGAGGAGCGGCTAAATAGAGCATCGAGAGTACCCACTAGGCCACTACGCAGGTGTACTTCCCCTGCATTGATAGTACAGCGATGGTTCTAGAGAATAGTAGTACCCTCCACTTCCAACTGTAGCTCCTTGGCCCTGAGATTCAAGAGTTCAAAACTGGTGCACTATACTAGACTAGACTAGAAGTACAGTACATCGCACTACTAGTTGAGAATAGTAGTACTAGTACTGCTACAGAACGAGTACGTACTCCTCTGTCACATAATGTAAGACGTTTTTTGACACTAGTTGGCGTGTACAAAAATGGCAAAAACATACCCAAAATTTCTTAATCCACACAAAAAACTACTACCTAGTGCCAAAAATTTCTTACTAGTGCTATTATTTACAGTATAATGCAATCCCACAACGTTCCATAATGCTAGTACTCCCTCTGTCCAGGTGCATAAGGCACCTAAGAGAATTTAGTATTTTCAAGTATATTAGTCGCCCTTCATTAGTTAACACTAATGACTCGTATGCCTACCCTAATGCACTTAGCGTTTTCAGCTTCACATTTATCTCCCTTCCATATGCAAACCAATCAGCCGCCTCTACCATTTACTTTTTCTTTGCATGCATGCAAGATGGACCTGAAGAATTGTGTGAAACAATCCGTTAGCCTATGCATGGTTAGTCCTACCATCATTACACTTAATGCGGGATTAACTAGAGGGAGAGAAAAACGTGATGAGCGTCCAATCAACATATGCCTAGTCCCCCCCCCCCCCCCCCCCCCCCCCCCCCCCCCCCCCCCCCCCCCCCCCCCCCCCCCCCCCCCCCCCCCCCCCCCCCCCCCCCCCCCCCCCCCCCCCCCCCCCCCCCCCCCCCCCCCCCCCCCCCCCCCCCCCCCCCCCCCCCCCCCCCCCCCCCCCCCCCCCCCCCCCCCCCCCCCCCCCCCCCCCCCCCCCCCCCCCCCCCCCCCCCCCCCCCCCCCCCCCCCCCCCCCCCCCCCCCCCCCCCCCCCCCCCCCCCCCCCCCCCCCCCCCCCCCCCCCCCCCCCCCCCCCCCCCCCCCCCCCCCCCCCCCCCCCCCCCCCCCCCCCCCCCCCCCCCCCCCCCCCCCCCCCCCCCCCCCCCCCCCCCCCCCCCCCCCCCCCCCCCCCCCCCCCCCCCCCCCCCCCCCCCCCCCCCCCCCCCCCCCCCCCCCCCCCCCCCCCCCCCCCCCCCCCCCCCCCCCCCCCCCCCCCCCCCCCCCCCCCCCCCCCCCCCCCCCCCCCCCCCCCCCCCCCCCCCCCCCCCCCCCCCCCCCCCCCCCCCCCCCCCCCCCCCCCCCCCCCCCCCCCCCCCCCCCCCCCCCCCCCCCCCCCCCCCCCCCCCCCCCCCCCCCCCCCCCCCCCCCCCCCCCCCCCCCCCCCCCCCCCCCCCCCCCCCCCCCCCCCCCCCCCCCCCCCCCCCCCCCCCCCCCCCCCCCCCCCCCCCCCCCCCCCCCCCCCCCCCCCCCCCCCCCCCCCCCCCCCCCCCCCCCCCCCCCCCCCCCCCCCCCCCCCCCCCCCCCCCCCCCCCCCCCCCCCCCCCCCCCCCCCCCCCCCCCCCCCCCCCCCCCCCCCCCCCCCCCCCCCCCCCCCCCCCCCCCCCCCCCCCCCCCCCCCCCCCCCCCCCCCCCCCCCCCCCCCCCCCCCCCCCCCCCCCCCCCCCCCCCCCCCCCCCCCCCCCCCCCCCCCCCCCCCCCCCCCCCCCCCCCCCCCCCCCCCCCCCCCCCCCCCCCCCCCCCCCCCCCCCCCCCCCCCCCCCCCCCCCCCCCCCCCCCCCCCCCCCCCCCCCCCCCCCCCCCCCCCCCCCCCCCCCCCCCCCCCCCCCCCCCCCCCCCCCCCCCCCCCCCCCCCCCCCCCCCCCCCCCCCCCCCCCCCCCCCCCCCCCCCCCCCCCCCCCCCCCCCCCCCCCCCCCCCCCCCCCCCCCCCCCCCCCCCCCCCCCCCCCCCCCCCCCCCCCCCCCCCCCCCCCCCCCCCCCCCCCCCCCCCCCCCCCCCCCCCCCCCCCCCCCCCCCCCCGGCGCTGCTTTGGGCAGCTGGAGCAAGAAGACCAGAGGTTGAAGAAGCACTAAGGCCGTTGGATGGACATCGTACGGTCACTGGAGCTAGAATCGTTCGTATTGACTAAGTTGACAAAGCCCTCTGTCCCCGTCAACTTAGTAGGCCCACAAGTCAGCCTCCCACTGTGGTGGGTCCCAGCTGGTAGGGGGGTATTCATTTTTTTGTGCGCAATAAGGAGGCACTTCCTTGCGTGTGAAGATATAGTTGGTGGGTCCGACCTGTCAGCGGAGGGAACATTTTTTTCGCGAAATACAGAGGCCCTTCTGGCGGGTCCCAGATGTCAGGTGGAGGAATCATTATTTTGCGCGTAATAAGGAGGCATTTCCTTGTGTGCGGCCGTGGACCCAGCTGTCAGCCTCTCCACGTACAGTCCACTTCCGATGGATGTCGTTCATTGACCACGTTGACCACGCCGCGCCGAGAGCACCAGGGCGGTGGACGACGGCGAGGCCTACGAAGGGAACGACATGGAGCCGGGGAAGACACGGCAGTGGCTGCCCACGCGATGGAGAGTATGAGGGTTGACTGGTTCGGCTGCCATCGCCGGAAAATAACAGGAGGTGTGGGTGAGTACAGGGATAGACAGGCCAGGGATGCGAGTATATGATGGGGCCGTGAGGCCTGCCCGGCAGCACAGCCGGCCACGGGAGGCGGGAGCAGGCGGTTCCGACGGCGCTGGTTTGGGCGGCTGGGGCAGGAAGATCAGAGACTGAAGAAGCACGATTGCCGTTAGATTGACATCTAACGGTCTGACGCTGGTAGAGTCGATTGTTGACTAAGTTTCTTTTTTGATAAACCTTGTGTACGCATGAACTTAGTAGACCCACAAGTCAGCCTCCAAATCTGTGGCAGACAACATAGAGCCCATTTGCTATTTTTTAATAATTTGCAGCCCATTTGCTAATTCTTAAGTAATTTATTACAGCCCATTTTCTGCCCAGGACCACGGTCAAAAAGTTCAACCTTATTTTGCATATTTCGGTGGAGTCCGAACTTTTGTAATCCCGAAATGATAAACATTTTTTTAAAAACTTATTGATTTGCCAAAAAAATCGTTTTCTTTTTGTAAGCAAATAAGACGTGGGACAATTGAGTTGGTTTAAGGGAAAACCAGTGGTAAAAAAAATCAACGCTGGGAGGGAAAACAACAACAAAAATAAGGATGTAAATATGAAAAGTGAATTTTATGTATTTTCAATATAATGATACGTGTATATGAACTAGTAAAACTATAGGTAGAGATTAGAAAACGGATGTAGGACATGCGTTTCAAGAGGAAAATAGAAATGGGCTGTGTGTTTGATTCAGTAAAAAAAGTGCCTGCGGATGTTGTAAGACAAAATATAACTAACGCTGGTGGGCCAGAGGCCAGTAGATACCTACTGGATCTTTGTGCCCCGTTGTCGTCATGGGCTGGGCCTGTTAAAAACAAAAGCAAGCCTGGGCAGTCTACAGCCCAGTTGAAACTTGCTCGACCTGAAAAAACAATATACGTGCTCAATAAATGAGAGAATTCTGCAAGTACAGACTGATAACTGGGATGCAGCAGGGATATTGTTTTTTCATCATGATAATAAGAGCATGCACTTGTTTCGAAAAATTTGGAGAACTGGGAATTCGAACGGCAGGTGCTTATGCTACCCATCAAATAAAAATCAGGTGCCTGAAAATTCGTTTCAAAACAAATGATTCAGCTTTATATCCACGTCGACCCTCGGCATGATGGTTGGAAGCAAATGCCAAGTTCATACCAAAAGATCGTTAACAACAATAACAACTTGCGGACGACAAGGTAGTACAAGTACCAATACCAAACTAACTTATAATCTTTTTACTCCTGGCCCTAGTGTTCGTCTGGTAAAAAATCTTGCAGAGGACCAGCTCCCGCTCCTTCTCTTGCTCCAGGTCCCCGAGGTGGTACTGGTGCATCACCCAGTTGGTCCTCTGCTGGTCGAAGTTCTTGTTGGTGTGCAGCACCAGAACCTATTTGCTGCCCGTCTGCCGGCCGTTGACCATCACCGGCAAGGTATTGCCGGTGTTGTGCCACATCGCGTTCATGCCGCACTCCGACTGTATCTTGCGACGCATCCACGTGCCCCTTTTGAACGCCCTGGAATTGCGCTGGAAGAAATGCTTGCTTAGGCCACTCAGTGTGATACCTGCAGTATTGTCGAATACAGGTTTTAGTGTACGTAGTTGGCATTTTCATAACATCTTTGGCATGTTGCAGTCACTTGTTTCACTTTTTATTAATTGTCAAATTGTAATTGCTTCACCAGGTCTGCGTCTAAAAAGAAAAATAGAGCTATAAACAAAGGAATATGTTTGTGCAAGTAGACGGCCGATCGGTGTCTTACCTGGAAATTTCTCAGGATGGGTGTAGCATATGCCGTGCTCGCTGTCGATGGTTGGTATGAACAAATCGATGAGAGGGTGAGATCTCGCGCTGTCAGCACTCACTTTGGCCTCAAGGTGCTCGATCAGCACCTGATCCGTGGGATCGAACTTGACGCCAGCCGGCAGCACCGGCCAATCCTTCCCCCCCCCCCCCCCCCCCCCCCCCCCCCCCCCCCCCCCCCCCCCCCCCCCCCCCCCCCCCCCCCCCCCCCCCCCCCCCCCCCCCCCCCCCCCCCCCCCCCCCCCCCCCCCCCCCCCCCCCCCCCCCCCCCCCCCCCCCCCCCCCCCCCCCCCCCCCCCCCCCCCCCCCCCCCCCCCCCCCCCCCCCCCCCCCCCCCCCCCCCCCCCCCCCCCCCCCCCCCCCCCCCCCCCCCCCCCCCCCCCCCCCCCCCCCCCCCCCCCCCCCCCCCCCCCCCCCCCCCCCCCCCCCCCCCCCCCCCCCCCCCCCCCCCCCCCCCCCCCCCCCCCCCCCCCCCCCCCCCCCCCCCCCCCCCCCCCCCCCCCCCCCCCCCCCCCCCCCCCCCCCCCCCCCCCCCCCCCCCCCCCCCCCCCCCCCCCCCCCCCCCCCCCCCCCCCCCCCCCCCCCCCCCCCCCCCCCCCCCCCCCCCCCCCCCCCCCCCCCCCCCCCCCCCCCCCCCCCCCCCCCCCCCCCCCCCCCCCCCCCCCCCCCCCCCCCCCCCCCCCCCCCCCCCCCCCCCCCCCCCCCCCCCCCCCCCCCCCCCCCCCCCCCCCCCCCCCCCCCCCCCCCCCCCCCCCCCCCCCCCCCCCCCCCCCCCCCCCCCCCCCCCCCCCCCCCCCCCCCCCCCCCCCCCCCCCCCCCCCCCCCCCCCCCCCCCCCCCCCCCCCCCCCCCCCCCCCCCCCCCCCCCCCCCCCCCCCCCCCCCCCCCCCCCCCCCCCCCCCCCCCCCCCCCCCCCCCCCCCCCCCCCCCCCCCCCCCCCCCCCCCCCCCCCCCCCCCCCCCCCCCCCCCCCCCCCCCCCCCCCCCCCCCCCCCCCCCCCCCCCCCCCCCCCCCCCCCCCCCCCCCCCCCCCCCCCCCCCCCCCCCCCCCCCCCCCCCCCCCCCCCCCCCCCCCCCCCCCCCCCCCCCCCCCCCCCCCCCCCCCCCCCCCCCCCCCCCCCCCCCCCCCCCCCCCCCCCCCCCCCCCCCCCCCCCCCCCCCCCCCCCCCCCCCCCCCCCCCCCCCCCCCCCCCCCCCCCCCCCCCCCCCCCCCCCCCCCCCCCCCCCCCCCCCCCCCCCCCCCCCCCCCCCCCCCCCCCCCCCCCCCCCCCCCCCCCCCCCCCCCCCCCCCCCCCCCCCCCCCCCCCCCCCCCCCCCCCCCCCCCCCCCCCCCCCCCCCCCCCCCCCCCCCCCCCCCCCCCCCCCCCCCCCCCCCCCCCCCCCCCCCCCCCCCCCCCCCCCCCCCCCCCCCCCCCCCCCCCCCCGGAGAGGAGGCGTTAGGAGCTGAAGCCTTCCAGGAGCCGCCAGAGAGCCCTGCCAACCACGCCGTCGACAACAGATACAGGGTACCACTAATCCCTCAGGAGCAAGCTTATGCTAACCATGAGTCACAGGGAGATCAGGTCACCTCAGCGGCTGGTGGCCCCAGCTCGGCGGCCTCCCTTTCGTCAGGGGGATCGCGCTGGGGGCTGCAGGAGAGGGGTCGCACGGAGCAAGGCATCACCCGGAGGTAGGCCCTCTGCCGGGGAGGCGCCAGCGAGCCTTCCCCCGGCAGAGGACCCGTGGTCGCCGAGGGCGCCGCTGGCGTCCCCTTTCCACCCTTTGTGTCATCCTGGTTGCCGGTCGGCTCAAAGGTGGTCGAGGGTGGTGCAAGGCGGGGCCCTCGCCTGGCGATATGAAGCAAGGCCGGTACCTATGAAGAAGGCCCAGTGCCTGTGAAGATCGCCGCCCGCGACACTCTCACGTAATAATGAGTAGGGCTGTACATGCCCCGGAGTCTCCGGAGGGCCGCCCTCGGGCCTCGGGGGATCCCTCCCATGCCTAGTGGCAGCACTTAGCTCCACGCTGGTGAGAAGACTCGAAGACCTGAAGACTAGACTAGGCGCCGGACGCGGCCATTTGCTTTGGATCTCTTTTCTGTAGCCTTGCCTTCTGGACCCCCCCCCCCCCCCCCCCCCCCCCCCCCCCCCCCCCCCCCCCCCCCCCCCCCCCCCCCCCCCCCCCCCCCCCCCCCCCCCCCCCCCCCCCCCCCCCCCCCCCCCCCCCCCCCCCCCCCCCCCCCCCCCCCCCCCCCCCCCCCCCCCCCCCCCCCCCCCCCCCCCCCCCCCCCCCCCCCCCCCCCCCCCCCCCCCCCCCCCCCCCCCCCCCCCCCCCCCCCCCCCCCCCCCCCCCCCCCCCCCCCCCCCCCCCCCCCCCCCCCCCCCCCCCCCCCCCCCCCCCCCCCCCCCCCCCCCCCCCCCCCCCCCCCCCCCCCCCCCCCCCCCCCCCCCCCCCCCCCCCCCCCCCCCCCCCCCCCCCCCCCCCCCCCCCCCCCCCCCCCCCCCCCCCCCCCCCCCCCCCCCCCCCCCCCCCCCCCCCCCCCCCCCCCCCCCCCCCCCCCCCCCCCCCCCCCCCCCCCCCCCCCCCCCCCCCCCCCCCCCCCCCCCCCCCCCCCCCCCCCCCCCCCCCCCCCCCCCCCCCCCCCCCCCCCCCCCCCCCCCCCCCCCCCCCCCCCCCCCCCCCCCCCCCCCCCCCCCCCCCCCCCCCCCCCCCCCCCCCCCCCCCCCCCCCCCCCCCCCCCCCCCCCCCCCCCCCCCCCCCCCCCCCCCCCCCCCCCCCCCCCCCCCCCCCCCCCCCCCCCCCCCCCCCCCCCCCCCCCCCCCCCCCCCCCCCCCCCCCCCCCCCCCCCCCCCCCCCCCCCCCCCCCCCCCCCCCCCCCCCCCCCCCCCCCCCCCCCCCCCCCCCCCCCCCCCCCCCCCCCCCCCCCCCCCCCCCCCCCCCCCCCCCCCCCCCCCCCCCCCCCCCCCCCCCCCCCCCCCCCCCCCCCCCCCCCCCCCCCCCCCCCCCCCCCCCCCCCCCCCCCCCCCCCCCCCCCCCCCCCCCCCCCCCCCCCCCCCCCCCCCCCCCCCCCCCCCCCCCCCCCCCCCCCCCCCCCCCCCCCCCCCCCCCCCCCCCCCCCCCCCCCCCCCCCCCCCCCCCCCCCCCCCCCCCCCCCCCCCCCCCCCCCCCCCCCCCCCCCCCCCCCCCCCCCCCCCCCCCCCCCCCCCCCCCCCCCCCCCCCCCCCCCCCCCCCCCCCCCCCCCCCCCCCCCCCCCCCCCCCCCCCCCCCCCCCCCCCCCCCCCCCCCCCCCCCCCCCCCCCCCCCCCCCCCCCCCCCCCCCCCCCCCCCCCCCCCCCCCCCCCCCCCCCCCCCCCCCCCCCCCCCCCCCCCCCCCCCCCCCCCCCCCCCCCCCCCCCCCCCCCCCCCCCCCCCCCCCCCCCCCCCCCCCCCCCCCCCCCCCCCCCCCCCCCCCCCCCCCCCCCCCCCCCCCCCCCCCCCCCCCCCCCCCCCCCCCCCCCCCCCCCCCCCCCCCCCCCCCCCCCCCCCCCCCCCCCCCCCCCCCCCCCCCCCCCCCCCCCCCCCCCCCCCCCCCCCCCCCCCCCCCCCCCCCCCCCCCCCCCCCCCCCCCCCCCCCCCCCCCCCCCCCCCCCCCCCCCCCCCCCCCCCCCCCCCCCCCCCCCCCCCCCCCCCCCCCCCCCCCCCCCCCCCCCCCCCCCCCCCCCCCCCCCCCCCCCCCCCCCCCCCCCCCCCCCCCCCCCCCCCCCCCCCCCCCCCCCCCCCCCCCCCCCCCCCCCCCCCCCCCCCCCCCCCCCCCCCCCCCCCCCCCCCCCCCCCCCCCCCCCCCCCCCCCCCCCCCCCCCCCCCCCCCCCCCCCCCCCCCCCCCCCCCCCCCCCCCCCCCCCCCCCCCCCCCCCCCCCCCCCCCCCCCCCCCCCCCCCCCCCCCCCCCCCCCCCCCCCCCCCCCCCCCCCCCCCCCCCCCCCCCCCCCCCCCCCCCCCCCCCCCCCCCCCCCCCCCCCCCCCCCCCCCCCCCCCCCCCCCCCCCCCCCCCCCCCCCCCCCCCCCCCCCCCCCCCCCCCCCCCCCCCCCCCCCCCCCCCCCCCCCCCCCCCCCCCCCCCCCCCCCCCCCCCCCCCCCCCCCCCCCCCCCCCCCCCCCCCCCCCCCCCCCCCCCCCCCCCCCCCCCCCCCCCCCCCCCCCCCCCCCCCCCCCCCCCCCCCCCCCCCCCCCCCCCCCCCCCCCCCCCCCCCCCCCCCCCCCCCCCCCCCCCCCCCCCCCCCCCCCCCCCCCCCCCCCCCCCCCCCCCCCCCCCCCCCCCCCCCCCCCCCCCCCCCCCCCCCCCCCCCCCCCCCCCCCCCCCCCCCCCCCCCCCCCCCCCCCCCCCCCCCCCCCCCCCCCCCCTTGGGCTGATGATGAACTGTACAAGGGGAAGAACAGCCTCCTGAGGTTGAGGCGTTCTTGTGCTTGGCGAACTTGTGTGGGTGCGATGCCTCTCAATCGGTTGAGATGAGATCCCCTCCCTACCGTGGTGGCTAGTTCTACTTATATAGGCCCTGGTCCTCTCCCGAAATATTGAGCGGGAAGGGAGCCAACAACGGCCGATTTGAAAGGGGACAGCTAGTACAGCTTATCCTGACAAAAGTGGTCTTTGCCTGCCAAAGGCTCTGGTGGTGACGCCGTCTTGGGCTCCATGGTGACCTCCGTCCTGCCGTCCTGCTAGTCTTGGTCTCGTTGCACTGATATGGAAACCTTTGCTTGATGCCTCGGTACTCCGCGCCTGCGCTTGCCTCCTTAGCACCAAAGAGGAAACAAGGACGCTGCGCGCGCTGGCGCCCGCCTGGCGCCCGCCTGATCTTGATCGTCATGGCTCACGTCACGAGAGCCTCGCGAGGTTTACCTTGCCTTGATTTCTCCGCTCCTCGTGAGGCAGCCTAGTGAGGCCGCTCCTGAGGAGGTCTTGCATCATCCGCTCCGCGAGGCTTGGCCCCTCGCGAGGGTCTTGAATGTCTCATTGATGAAGATGGGCCGTACAGGCCTGCTAGCATTGCCATGCCGTGGGCCGCAGGCATGCAAGTCTGGGGACCCCCGTTCCCAGAACGCCGACAAAAACGCGTCTAAAATTTATGAAACTTGACATGCTAGCATGGAACGACATCAATATGCAATGGTAAAAATATTGTCCCATTTGGGGCAGGTTGGGGTATATAAGCTTCACACAAACCAGAGCTTCTCACAATAAGCCTCATGGTTACGGTAGGGAATGTTTCACCTTTCTGGACGAAACGATATCCGTTGCCTCTTCTTGATTTCAATTTTTTTTCTAGTGCCAACATAGAACAACATGAGTGTTGTGTTAATTTTAGGAATTTTTCGGGGCTCGTTTGGACATTTTTATACATTAATTGAGTTTTCTATGCACTTATGTGCATAATTCAAATTTGAACTACAGGCACATGCTCTAATGCATATAAATTGGTTGAAAATTCAAATTTGTGTCCTTCGTTGCATGCTTAGGTCCCATGCAGGAAATGGGAATGAATGTCAAACACCCTGCCACCGTCACTCGGCCGCAAACATTGAGATACCTGGTTTTTAAATTCTAGTAAATCCAAAACTCGTCTGAAATTCATGAAACTTGGTATGCCATCATGAAGCGGCATCAACATGCTGTGGTATTTTTTTTGTCCCATTTGGGGCAGGTTTGGGTATAAGCTTCTCACAAACCAGAGCTTCTCACAACAAGCCCGATGGTTTTGGTAGGGAACGTGCCACCTTTGGGGACAAAACGATATTCGTTGCCTCTTATTGCTTTAAAAAAATCTGTGTCAACATAGAACAACCGGAGTGTTGTGTTAAATTTTGGAATTTTTGGGGTTCGTTTGGACATTTTTATACATTAACTGGGTTTTCTAGGCATTTTATGTGCATAATTCAAATTTGAACTACATGCACATGCTCCAGTGCATATAAATTGGTTGAAAAATCAAATCTATGTCCTGGGGTGCATGCTTAGGTCCCGTGCAAGAAATGGGAATGAATTTCAAACACCAGGGCACTGTTGATTGCCGACAAAACATTGAGATACTTTGTTTTTAAATTCTAATAAATCCAAAACTCGTCTGAAATTCATGAAACTTGGCATGCTATCATGGAATGGCACCCGACATGTTGTGCTATTTTTCGTGTCCATTTAGGGAGAAGGCGCACTCGAATAATAGCCAACAAAGGCATTTTGAAACAAATAGCTGCCACTCTAACATTGCAAATGTTTTAGATAGAACACTCATATGTAAACCGACAGCTTCCCCAGTAAGCCAAGGGAAAATGTGTCAAGCAGGATTTGTGCAGCTCTTCATCACAAACATTTTAGATAGAACACCTGTATGCAAAGTGAGAGCTATGGTCTTCCGCAGTAAGCCAAGGGAAAATTCGTCGCGCAGGATTTGTGCATCTCTTCAACGCCAACGGTTCAGATTGAATAAGGTATGCAAAGCGAGACTTCGACGCTAAGCCAAGAGAAAATTTAGGAAGCATGATTTATACCTCCCTTCAACGCAAATGGTTTTTTCGGATGACCCGTGTGCAACCACGTACAGACAATTGTAAGATTTGCATCTGTCATATTGGGTATATTGCCATTTGTCAAACTGGAAAGATTGGCATTTGTTGATCTAGTAACATTGACATTTGTAAATCCTTGTAACACTGCGATTTGTCAAAATATGCACCTAAAAATCACTAGTACTATCTAATTATTGCAACTAAAATTCACTAATTAAGCATAGATTTCATTCATAGATTAAGCAGTTGTTCTTAATTTATACAAACAGTTCAACTCGACAGCTGAACCGACCAAACTTTTCCCCAATTGTTGCCAACCACGTACTGAAATAGCTAGTTCAACTATATATACTAGCTAATTTTAAGTACGTTGTACAGTTC
Source organism: Thinopyrum obtusiflorum (assembly GCA_036873465.1). Lineage (NCBI taxonomy): Eukaryota > Viridiplantae > Streptophyta > Magnoliopsida > Poales > Poaceae > Thinopyrum > Thinopyrum obtusiflorum. Next base: position 54,302 of record JAAAWM010011325.1, on the reverse strand, counting down.
CACCACATCTATAGTCAGATGAACTGAACAAAATAGCCCCTAAGTACTACTACTTCCGGCAGCCTCTCCTCTACCGAGTGCGCTCAGTAAGAGGAAGAGGAGGAGGAGCCTACCGACGAGCTGGACAACTACAATACGGTGCCTGCCGCTGCTGCACCTTCAGCGACACTCACCTCGAACGCCCTCTGCCGCTCCAGACGACCCCTCTCGAACTGGCCGGACTGCTTGTAGATCTCCTGATTCCTCGCCTCTGCATCGGCGTGTGCTGCAGCCACGGCTGCGGTAAGGCTCTTTGTGTGCTCGACGAGGCGCTCCTCCTCCTCCCGCTGGAACTCGATGTAGCGCGCAAGGTCGCTGACGCACATGTGTGCCTCCACCTCCGCCTCCCGCCTTCGGGCGGCAGTGGCGGAGCGGGTGATGACCCCGGTGGTGGACGGTGGGCTAGCGGCCACGGCGGCCGACGATGGGGTTGCGGCCACGACCACCACCTCCCGCCTTCGGGCCGCGGTGGCGGAGCCGGTGATGGCCACGGTGGCCGGCAGTGTGGTGGCGGCCATGACGGCCACCTCGCGCCTACGGGCCGCGGCGGCGGAGCGGGCGATGGCCCTAGCTTTCGACGGTGGTGTGGAGGCAACAGCGGCCAGCAACAATTGCCGACGGGTAGCGGCGGCGGAGAGTGTGGTGTGTGTTCCGCGCACACCCAACAGGGACGCCACGCACACTACACTACGCCGGGGGTTGCACCGCCGCCGCGGTGTAACCTCCCAGCTGGAGCTGTCCTCTAATGACGGCGGAGTGGCTGAGCGACAACGACAGACCGGTGCCATTGGCGATTGTGGGAGAAGCAAACAAGATAAGCTACAGGGAGGGAGGGGAAAATGCGACACAGGACTCACCGGCTGTGAGGGTTTACATAGCAGGCCGGTAAGCATTGGGATATTGGGGGATTTCATCGAGTCGGGTGGGAAGCTTGCGCGGGAACCTATGAGGTTGCATGGGAATGGGCTCACTAACGATTCATTGGCGCCACTTCTAGCCACCGTTTGGCCAAAAGAACGCCCCCGCGCGCTGCGCAAGCTTGCGCTGTAAGCCGTCTGCGGCAGCGGGGTGACAAGACGTGCGAGAGGAGGACGAAAGGCCACGTACACATATGGTTAATAAAAAAAGGTTTGTGATTTAATTACCTACTATACACCCATCCTAGTTTATAAGTAGGAATTAACTAATAAAATACAAATGCATGTCGCCAAAGATTATATAGTTGGATCCGTATTTGAACATAGTTTCCAATTATATAATTTTTATAACATGCATTAACATTTTGTTGGTTAAATTTAAGGGCAAAGTATGTTACAGAATATAAAGGGGACTATAGACCAAGACAGAGGTAGTAGCACACGGCCGCTCTCTACGCAACGACGCAACTATTGGCCGGCTTGTAGGCGACCATTTTCTGCGTGTTCAACTGCTCTATGCCTGTGGTTGCTTGCGGTTGAGGCGGCCGCGGCGCGCTCTGCTCGCGTCCCGCCGCGCGTGCTCTGCTCTCGCGTCCCTCTGGGTGCTCTGCCCTTGTCCCTCCACACGCGCTGCCAGTGTTTGGGGCTGACGCATGATCACGCACGTTCGTGTGCATGCGGTTGCGCCGGGCACGGCGCAACGATGCAGTTACCCGCTGCAAAAACTGCCATGCGGACGCACCGAGAATCCAAGCCGCCCGGCCCCCATTTACTCCTGCGGCCATTTACCTTCATCTCTTGCGTCACACAACACAATAAGCACACCCACGACGACACATACAGAGAGGACATCCAGCGGTTCCAGTGGCGCTCCCAGTGGCTCCAATGGCGCTCCCAACGGTGGGAAGTTCACCACGCATCACGTAGTGGACACCCACGAGAGGGGGAAGGCCCTCTTGGTGGTGTATACGAACGATCTGGTCTCGGTGGAGAGCTCCATCCAAACTATGGAGCAGTTCCTTGCCGAGGACAAGTACCAAGTGGTCGGCTTCGACCTCAAGTACACCATCGGTCGTGCCGGGCATGATCAGAAGGTTGTCGTCGCCAAGTTGTGCGTGTGACATAACGTCCTCGTCTACCACTACCACCTGGCCGCAAGGCCTTGTGAGCATTTCTCCAGGTTTATCAACAGCTCCGACTACAGTTTCACTACGGTGGACACCACCAACGATCTAAAAGCGCTCAAGGTTTCGGTCTTGAAATGCCGGAATCTTGTCAACATCCAGGACCACTACAAGGTCCGGGGCAGCGACAACAACAAACTGAAGTCCCTGGTTGACCTCGCCTCGGCCATCATCGACCCCTACTACATGAAGATGAAGGATGAGAGCAAGAAGGACAAGAACGCCTGGCACAGTGTTTGGCATGAGAGACTGGATGAACAACACATCAAGTACGCGGCCAAGGACGTGTACACAAGCTGCGAGATGTACAGGCGGATCTTTGACATGAGGAAGTGTCTTCTTCCTGCCCCAGATGAGGGATCGAGCCATAGAGCAGTGGAGGGAGCATCCCAAGAAGTAGATGACTAGATGATCGTTTCTCCTACTTTAGAATGCATGCAATTGTTTATTGAGGTGTGTGCGAATGATCTGTATATATAGTCACTTACGTAATTGGATGTTTATTTCAGTTATATATACACATGTTATTCTTCTGTAGACAGAGCAAATCACACGGCTTATTAGCAGCAATCGTCTGTGTTATTATTGGTCTTCGCACACATTTCTGATTCCAGACTTGTTTGCCGCGTATCGCACACATCTTGTTCAGTTGAACCATTTCCATTGTGTTGCCTAATCACACACAGTTCATCCTAGTGAACTGTATGCTGTATATCGCACACACCCTCATCTGGCTGCCCGTTTTTGTTGTTCTGCATCATTGCAAACAATTCTTCTGGATTAACCGTCTGCCACTCATCACACACGCAAATCTAATATGAACCATGTTTGATGTCGCCGCCATCGCAAACGTTTTGCATCCTTTTTGACAGTTTTATTACATCACCGTTTGTGATTGATGCATCGCACACAGTTTCGTCGAAGGGTCTCTGATTCGACTGTCGCGTTTGGACCATCCTGCAGTAGTGCATGTTCATCACATATTCTTTTCTTTTGTAGCATGGACATTTGGACTTTTAGATGATTCAAAGCAATAGTCTATATTTGACATGAGGACATCAATACTCAAGCATATCAACAAGCAATCATGTATTTCAAAATATCAACACTAAAGAAAGTTATCCCTAGCCCATTATGCTCAATCATTGATCCATTCATGAAACACACTCAAATATGAACTATGTCCAATGCACAAGTATGATAATAGTGTTCCCTAGTTGGTGCTTTATAAGAGAAGATGGAGACTCAATAAAAAAATTGCATAAAGTAAATAGATAGGCCCCTCGAAGAGGGAAGAAGAGATTTGTAGAGGTGCCAGAGCTCAAAGCTTAAATTGAGAGATAAAATTATTTTTAGGGGCATGCTTTTCCCGTCAGCGAAAACGACCGAGAATTCCCAATACTTTCCATGCTAGATAAATAATAGGCGGTTCGCAAATAGAAAAAAAAGTTTATTCCTTTTTCCACCATTCTTTCACAATCCATGGCTAGCCGCATCCAAGGGTGCCTTCCGTATCAACACTTTCCAAGGAATTTATTATTGAACAACATAAAAAATCATTTCGGAACTGGGCATCCCTATTACCTTGCCACACTCTCATGCAATGACAAGTAATAAACACTCATCTTGAGAATAAAATATCTAGCATGGAAAATATTGGCCACCCCCTGCCGCTTCATGAGCGGTACGGGCACACAAAAAGGAAATTCATTTTGAAAATTAGAGTTGGCACATACAAATTTACTTGGAATGGCATGGAAATATCGCATATAGGTAGGTATAGAGGAATCATTTGGCACAACTTGGTTTAAGGAGTTTGGATGCACAAGTAGTATTTCTACTTAGTACAAATGGAGGCTAGCAAATAGATTGAGAAGCGACCAACGAAGAAACAAAAATGATCATAAAAGAGCATTAAACATAACTAACACCGAATAATGCACCACAAGTAGGATGTAATTTCATTGCATAACTATTGACTTTCGTGCTTGCATAGGGAATCACATACCTTAACACCAATATTCTTACTAAAGCATAATTACTCACCAACATGACTCATATATTAGTATCATCATATATCAAAATTATTACAAGGAATCAAGTTTTTAACATCCAATGATCTTCATGAAAGTTTTTATTATATCCCTCTTGAATATCTCTCACTTTGGGACTAATTTCATATATTACCATTGCTACTAACAAAGCTCTCAAACAAAATCTAAGTGAAGAACGAGAGCACAAATTTCTTCAAAATAATTTTCATCTATTAAATAATATAAGTGAAGCATGAGAGGATATTTCTTTAGAATTTACTAACTTTCAAAATAATCTAAGTGAAGCATGAGAGCATATTTCTTCAAAATAAAAACACCACCGTGCTCAAAAAGATATAAGTGGAGTACTAGAGCAATTCCATAGCTCAAAAAATTTAAGTGAAGCACACAGAGCAATTCTAACAAATCAGAGCATCATTATGGCTCTCTCAAATAGGCATGTCTAGCAAGGATAATTGTGACAAACTAAAAAGCAAAACAAGCAAAGACTCATATAATACAACATGCTCCAAGCAAAACTGATGATATGTGACGAATAAAAATATAGCTCCAAGTAAAATTACCGATGGTCATTAGAAGAAAGAGGGGATGCCTTCCGAGGCATCCCCAAGCTTAGTTGATTGGTCTCCTTGAATATTACCTTGGGGTGCCATGGGCATCCCCAAGCTTAGGCTCTTTTCACTCCTTATTCCTTCATCCATCGTGATCTCACCCAAAACTTGAAAACGTCAATCACACAAAACTTGACAAAAACCTTCGTGAGATTCGTTAGTATAATAAAGAAAATCACCACTTTAAGTACGATTGCAAACCAATTCACATTTTATTATTGCATTATACCTACTATATTCTAACTTTACCATGGCTTATACCCCCGATATAGTCCATAAATTCATCAAAATAAGCACATAATGCAACGAAAACAAAATCTGTCAAAAACAGAACAGTCTGTAGTGATCTGGACTTTGACCATACTTCTGTAACTCCAAAAATTCTGATACATTATTAAAACGTAGGCAATTTGTATATCAATCTTTTGTAAAAATTTCAGAATTTTATCGCGCTTCTGTGATTTTTAACAATTCTGCTACTGGGACAAAAGTTTCTGTTTTCCAACAAGATCAAATCAACTATCACCCAACATGACCCTAAAGGCTTTACTTGGCACAAACACTAATTAAAACAGAAAAACACAATCATAACAGTAGCATAATTATGCAAACACTCAAAAATAGAAAGAAAAAGGGGGGAAATATTCATTGGGTTGCCTCCCAACAAGCGCTATCGTTTTATGCCCCTAGCTAGGCATTGATAATTTTAATGATGCTCACATGAAAGAAAAAAATTGAAGCATAAAGAGAGCATCATAAAGCATGTGAAAAACAAGTTTAAGTCTAACATACTTCCTATGCATAGGCATTTTATAGGGATTTTTTTATCAAGACAAGCAATTTCTAGCATATGCAAACAGGAAGAAGGAAGCATTAATAATTTCAACGCAAAGAGAGGTGATTTAGTAACATGAAAATTTCTACAACCATATTTTCCTCTCTCATAATAATTACTTTTGGGATCATGATCAAATTCTAAAATATAGCTATCATATAAAATATTCTCTTCATGATCCACATGCATGAAAAGTTAACACTCTTCCAAAATAGTGGGATTATCATCAAATTAAGGCATGACCTCTCCAAACCCACTTTTATGAAAAATTTCATAAGATTGATCATTCTCCAAAGTAGTGGGAGCATTATTACCTAAAGTTGACACTCTTCTAAACCCATTTTCAATATTGTTATTACAAAATTTATTATCAATATCATATTCATCATGAGGTTTAAATAAATTTTCAAGATCATAAGAATCATTATCACCCCAATCATGATCATTGCAATAAGTAGTGGTGTAGCAATATTGGCATCCCCAAGCTTGGGGTTTTGCATATTATTAGCACAATTGACATTAATAGAATTTATAATAACATCATTGCAATCATGCTTTTCATCCAAGGAGCTATCATGAATCACTTTATAAATTTCTTCTTTTAACACTTCATCACAATTTTCAGATTCACGAATCTCAAGCAAAACTTCATAGAGATAATCTAGTGAACTCAATTCACTATCAATTGGTTCATCATAATTGGATCTTTTGAAAATATTAGCAAGTGGATGAGGATCCATATCAATAGATTTTTAGCAAGCAAAGATGCAAGCAAATAGAAGACACATGGCAACACAAGCAAAGATAGCAAACAAGCAAAGAAGCAAACGGGAAAGAAAAAAAGGCAAACGAAAAATATTTTTGTAATTTTGTAAAAAAAATTAGAAGTGGGGGAGATGAAAACAAGAGGCAAATGGAAAATGAAGTAAATTGCAAGGAAATGAGATTTGTGATTGGGTACCTGATAGATCTGGACTTGATCCTCCCCGGCAACGGCGCCATAAATTCTTCCTGATTGCTTGTATCTGCATTGGTATTTCTCTGAAGAGGAGAGGATGATGCAGCACAACAATGGTAAGTATTTCCATCAGTTATGAAACCAAGGTATCAATCCAGTAGGAGGATCCACCAAACTATGTAAACAATACCTTCACACAAATAACAAAAACTTGCAACCCAACGCGTAAGAGGGGTTGTCAATCCCTCCCCGGTATTGAGATAGATTAAATTGTATGAGATTGAATAAATAGATCTAACAAAAACACAAAATAAAATAGGTAAAGAAATAGTGCATCATGGTATTTTTTGGATTTTTGGATTAATAGATCTGAAAACAATATGATAGAAAATAGACCAAGGGGCCGTAGATTTTACTAGAGGTTTCTCTCAAGAAAATAGCATATGGTGGGTAAACAAATTACTGTTGGGCAATTGATAGAAGAGCAAATAATTATGATGATATCCAAGGCAATGATCATGTATATAGGCATCACGTCCAAGATTAGTAGACCGAAATGATTCTGCATCTACTACTATTAGTCCACACATCGACCGCTATCCAGCATGCATCTAGGGTATTAAGTTCATGGAAAAATGGAGTAATGCAATAAGAACGATGACATGATGTAGACAAGATCTATTCATGTAGGAATAGATCCCATCTTTTTATTATTAATGGCAATGATACATGCGTGTCATGTCCCCGTTTGGGACCGTTTTGTTTTGCCATGACGGTGGCCGTTGGATGTCCGGAGTGGCATCGGGGCCACCCATGACTTAGCCCAATGGGGAGTTGGTCGGAGTGGCCGGGAGAGTGTCATGGCAATAGATTGGTTCTGTCGGGACACCGTTGGTCCACCCGAATGGGAATTCGAGGCCATGGCTTCTGTGGTGTGGGTACAGTGTACTAACCTCTGCAGAGTGTGTTTAATCTGTCGATAGCCGTGTCCTCGGTCATGGACACAGTTCGTAGTAGGTCACACTGTGGGTCAACAGAAATAAATAACCTGCACACTAAAGTGATACTTGTGGCACTTGTTATGAGGATGAAGTTATTGGAACCATCGAGTTGGTTTATTTTGTGATCCGGAGGTGATCACCATGGTAAGATGAGGTTTGTGGTTATGAGGTAACCAAGATGGTAAGCGGGTCCGAGAGACCCTATTTGCAAGCACTGTCACTTCATGAGTAGCATGTTATGTTCTTGCATATAACCTGCTTATATATCATGTTATTGTTTGCCATTGTTGCATTGTTTGTTCTGAGCTTGCGAGTACATTCAAAGTACTCACCTGGCATGTCATGCCAGTTTCAGGAGAAGTCGTACCGGAGTTGGAGTTGCATTGTGCATCGCAGTCTAGGCCGTGTCCACATCAGTGTCCCTGTGAGATGGAGTCCTTCTACGTCGTCTTTCCGCTGCCGCGTAGCTGTATCATTGTGCTCGAGGCCCCCATCGTGTTCACTAAATAATGTACATATGTGCAGCAGCACCGTGTGTGCCGCTTGGCCTCGCTACTTGATGTACCATCAAACCTATGTATCAATAAAGCGATTATCTTTCTGTACCAAGTTGTTTTGTGTTGCCAGAAGACATGATCCATGGGCTGGCAATGCAAGGTAAACCGGTTGCTCTGAGCCGGGGTGCCACAACGCTTGGTATCAGAGCCGTGCTGACTGTAGGACGCCCTAGACAGCCAACACGTTAGTTGCACGGTAGTTAGTAGTCCTGAGTGTCGGTAGTGTATGTTCACATCTGGTTGTTGCATTGCATGCATATAGCTAATTTTATTGCTAACCGACTAATGGTTGTGAGTGTAGATGGCTCCAGTGTCGTACCTGTACCAGTCTGAGCCAGCACCCTCCACCTCTCCGCATCTTCTTCAGAATGTGTGGCGTCGACTCTACCCCGACAGCGACAACCCGGTGTACCAGGTGTACCGGGAGTGACTGGCAGACTCAGTGTACGAGTACCACGCGGAGGTCACCTTCCACAACAGCTCTGTATCTGGCACCTACACTCGTTCCTCTAGGAGTGGTTTCGCTTCTACACCATCTCAGGCAGTTCAATTCACTGCATTCGAGGCTCTCATTGACCTGCGCTATAACGAGGTCAGGTTGCAGACTCATCCAAGTTTCTACTCCTACCCGTCCATGTTCGATAATGGACGTATTCGCTTCCCTTCCATTGATCTAGCGTGCGACCGTTCATCCAGCCACCTCTCTCGCTACATCACTGCTAGTTATCTTCTGCTTTTCAAGTTGGCTCGAGAGCTGGCTCAGACTCGTGCAGCCCTGGTTGCCTCTAGATCTGCTTTTGTTCCACCCTCCATCGGGTTTACCCCACTTGTTCCTCCAGCTACTATTCCATGAGCTACTCCGGTTACCCCTCAGAGTAACTCGGACACCTCGACAGTGACTACCCATGAGTCTCCTACCTAGTGGACTTTACTTCTCGCTACTCCCGCCGCTCCTATGCTTCAGTCTCACCCAGCACCTGCCACTGAGGGAGAGCCCTCGAGGCAGCGTTGTCATGTTTCCTTTAACCTAGAGGTTTCCGTTAACGTTGTTAGTTCAGGATCCGAGACCGAGTCAGGAGAGATCCCAGCAGGATCAGTGGAGCACTAGTTCTTCAGGAGTAGCCGAGGTTGTCATGATGCTTGGTTGTATGAGTGTAGTTGTACTTGTCATGCTGTTTCCTTCATGTATGAGTCTATGTATAATTATGTTGGAACCTTTTTTTCGTCTTGGTTTTTCATCGCTTTCTTTCATATTTGTCGCTTGCTTTCTTCCCCATTTATGGGTGTTGCTCATCTCGATGCTTCGTATTGGGAAACATAAATAGGATGACAAGAGGAGGTAGCAGCAGCCATGTGGGTGACGATACTCCTGTTCGTCGCTCAGCCAGACAGGCAGGACATTCCCCCAAACCATATCAACCGCCACCACCTCCTCCACTGCATCCACCTACCACAGAGCAGATTATGTGAATGTTCGAGGAAAGAAGAAACCAGGATTTGCTTGGATTAATAAGGAGTGTACAAGCTATGGTGGGTCAGAATGGTAATCAGAATGGTAATCACTCCAAGCTGTCAGATTTTCAGAGAACTAAGCCTCCTAGTTTCAACCAAGTTGTCGACCCTATGGAAGCTGACGATTGGCTGCAGACTATTGAGAAGAAGCTAGAGATTGCTCGCACCGAAGAAATTGACAAGGTTCCATTCGCTACTCATTACCTCAAAGGAGTCGCTGCTATATGGTGGGACAATACTAAAACCATGTGGCATGCACACGACGAAATCACTTGGGATGAATTCAAGGACAAGTTCCACAAGTACCACATTCCCGCCGGTATCATGAAGGTTAAGCAACGTGAGTTTATCTCGCTCTCACCCAGGGAACCTGTCCGTCAGTGAATGTTTAAACAAGTTCAATCACTTGGCTCGTTATTCTCTTTGTGATGTGGCCACCGAAGAAAGGAAGATAGACCGATTCCTTTGAGGACTCAATCAGCACCTTCGATGCACACTCAGCATGCTCGATTTCCCGGACTTCCAGACTTTGGTGAACAAGGCTCTTATTGCAGAAAGGGAGAACAAGATCGTCCATGATAACAAGCCAGCTTTTGATGACCGCAAACGCAAGTTCGAGCCCAAGAAGGACGGACAGACAGTTTAGAAGGCTCGTACCTGGCAGCAACCCCAGTTTGAGTTCAAGCCAACATGGCAGCAGAATACCAACAAGACAGACAACCGAGTCAAGAATATTGTGACCAGCCCCGTACGGGAGGACTGTCAGCGTAGCAACGCATGTTTCTCTTGTGGACAAACCAGGCACTATGTGAGGTAGTGTCCAAAGAACGACAAGCCAAATACACCCCTCAAGCCTCAAGTCAACCATATGTAATCCTTCCTCGCGCAGGAGCTTATCCAAGGGCAAGTGCATCATCTCTCCGCAGAAGAAGCCCAAGAAATCCCTGAAGTGGTCATTGGTATGTTCCCTATTAATAACATACCTGCAACAATTTTATTTGACTCTGGGGCTTCCCATTCTTTTATTTCGCGGAGTTTTGTTACCCAAAACCAGTTTTCTTGCTCTCTTCTTGAGAAATTCATGATGATCCAATCCCCGGGATCCCTGCTCAAAACAAATGTGGTATGCCATGGCTTGGAAATAAATGTCCATGGAGTTATCTTCCCTGCCACCCTGGTAGCAATTGAATCCGCAAGGTTGGGTGTCATACTGGGAATGGATTGGCTGACAAAGCATCAGGTCTGCATCAACTGTGCAACAAGAGAAGTCACATTAATAAACCCGGCAAGACAAGCAGCACGGTTTGTGGCTCGCAGAACCATGCCTAAAAAGGAGATGATTTTCAGAGATGTAACCTCAGACATGGAACTAATCCCAGTGGTCAGTGAGTTCCCAGATGTATTTCCTGAAGAATTGCTAGGAATGCCACCAGATCGTGAGCTCGAGTTTGCTATTGATCTCGTGCCAGGGACAACACCCATATACAAGAAATATTACCGGATGCCTTCATCCGAGCTAGTTGAGCTGAAGAAGCAACTTGATGAGATGCTCAAGAAAGGGTACATCCGCCCCAGTTCTTCACCATGGTGATCACCTGCCATATTTGTGGACAAGAAAGATGGTAGTCTTCGGATGTGTGTAGACTACCGCTAGCTCAATGATGTCACTATCAAGAACAAGTATCCGCTCCCCAGGATTGATGATTTGTTCGATCAACTGAATGGAGCCCAAATCTTTTCCAAGATTGATTTGAGAACCGAGTACCATCAACTCAAAATCAAGAAAGTAGATATTCCTAAGACCGCATTCACCACTCGCTGCGGTCTATATGACTATACAGTCATGTCTTTCGGTCTGACAAATGCCCCTGCCTTCTTCATGCATATGATGAACAAAGTGTTCATGGATTTCTTGGACAAGTTCATGGTGGTCTTGATCGATGATATCCTCATATATTCTAAAGGAGAAGAAGAGCATAAACAACACCTCCGAGCAGTATTGCAAAGGCTCCGTGATCACCAGTTATATGCAAAATTCAGCAAGTGTGAATTCTGGCTTAAGAAGTAGGATTCTTGGGGCATATTCTCTCTGCCGAAGGAATAGCGGTGGATCCAAGTAAAGTCAAGGATGTGCTAAAATGGCCAGCACCCACGACTGTGACCGAGATCAGAAGTTTCCTGGGGCTTGCTAGTTATTACCGTCGATTCATTGAAGGCTTTTCCAAGATTGCTAAACCAATGATGGAGCTGCTCAAGAAGGACCAAAAGTTCATATGGTCTAAGGACTGTGAGAAAAGCTTTAATGAATTGAAGACTCATTTAACATCAGCACCCGTGTTAATGCTTCCAGATATTTAATGAAGCTTTGACATGTACTGCGACGCATCTCAAAGAGGCCTAGGGTGCATGCTCATGCAAGACGACAAGGTTGTAGCCTATGCATCCAGACAGCTACGACCACATGAACACTACTGCAGGATGTTGCTAACGCGACACTACGAACAGAGAACCTTCAACGAAACTGTGTGCGATGCAATAATCACAAACGGTGGTGTAAAAAAATCAAAAAAGATGCAAAATGTTTGCGATGACGCATGCATCAAACACGGTTCAGAATTTAGTTGCGTGTGGGATGAGGGGCATACGGTTCATTTCAATGAACTGTTTGCGATGAGGCGGAACAAAAGAAACGGGCAGCCAGATGAAGGTGTGTGCGATATATAGCATACGGTTCACTCGGATGTACTATTTGTGATTAGGCAACACAAAAGAAATGGTCAGCCAGATCAAGGTGTGTGCGATATATGGCATACAGTTCACTCGGATGAACTATTTGCGTTGAGCCAAGAGAACAGAAATGGTTCAACTTAACAAGATGTGTGTGATACGCAGCAAACAGGTCTATAATCAGAAATGTGTGGGAAGACCGATAACAGCACAAATGATTCCTGTTAACAAGCCGTGTGTGTTGTGAGCAAATGATTGCTGGTATACAATTGTGAGTGATTGATGAAATCATCACCGACGGGTCCCATGCTTTAGTCCGTGTGTGATGTGATTTGTTCTGTCTACAGAGCATCAACATATATACTTAAAAAGACAGCATTGCAAAACCAAATTAAGCATACAATTACATAAGTGACTACACACATAACATTTCCACACACCAAAGTAAGCAATTACATGCATACTAAACTAGGAGAAACGAGGATCTAATCATCTACTTATTGTTGCGACGACGCTTGCCATTGCTCTGCTTCCGGCTGGATCCCTCGCCGTTTTGGGGAAGGAGGCACTTCCTCATGTCAACGATCCACCTGTACATGTCGTAGCTCGTGTACGCCTCCTTGGCCGCGTACACGATGTGAGCTTTGTCGAGTTTCACCATCCAGGCCGAGTGCCAGGCACGCTTGTCCTTGTTGCAGGAATCCTTCATGTCTCTGTAGTAGGGGTCGATGATGGCCTCGGCGAGGTGAACCCGTGAGTCCTCATGCTCCTTGCTGCCCCAGATCTTGTATTGGCCCTAGATGTCGACAAGATTCTGGCAGGCGATGCCCAAATTCTCGAGCACCTTTACATTGTTGGTGATGTGCACCATGGCGAACATGTAGTGGGGGCTATTGACAAACCTGGCGAAACGCTCGCAAGGCCTTGTGGCCAGGCAGTAGTGGTAGACAAGGACGTGGTGGCGCATGCACATCTGGGCAACGCCGACCTTGGGACGAGACCCTGCATGAGCGCGGGTGTACTCTAGGTGGAACCCGACCACCTTGTACTTCTCCTCGACAAGCAATAGCTCCATGATGTGGATGGAGTGCTCCACCCAGATCGGGTCATTGGTGTACACCACCGAGAGGTCCGTGAACCTTCTGTGGGTGTCCAGCACGGCATGCATGGTGAACCGCTGCTCATCGTCGGCAGCCGCTCGGAGCACCATTGGAGCCGCGCATGATACCCTCTAAGAATTTGTCGAGGTGGGTGTGCTTCTTGCAATGGTGGGGCGCGATCGAAAGGTTGAAGAGACACAAGGGTTAAATGGCCGCTGTAATAAATGGGGGTCGGCCGGCCTGTAATCGTCACGTCTTGTCACGGCGTTCATAGCGGAGGATTCCAATGCACGCTTGACAACACCGCACCGCACGCGTTTCGTTTGATCACGAGTGGGCTCGAAGAGGCGCCAAATGTATCGTCGGTGAGCCTGTTCCCGCGCTACCGCACAGTTTACTGCGCAAGCTTCCCGCCCGGCTAGTTTGGCCACGCGTCGGCTAGATGAGGGACAAATCATGGGCGTTTATTGGCAAAAGGCTTTGTAAGAATGAAGTGTGTGGAATGACTTCGTTCATAACTTTACCCGTGGGTGATGAGGTCAAAGTTACACAGAAGGGTGATGATGGACACTCGAGTGCGATAATTAATTCTGCGCTCTACAGGGCACACGGTTGAAGAAACCAACTATGTGCAATAATGTCGAAGATCGCAGTTGAGTTAGCTATACAGATCGTGTGCTGTGAGACCGACAAGGTAAACAAATTTGAGAATGGTTAATAAAATCTAAGACCATTGCATATTAAGGTCAAAATAGTGCTACCAATATACGAGTCTCATACGATGCCATTTCAACGATTGTACCACAAAAGCTCGAAATATTACAAGGTTCAAATTCCAGAGTTATATGGCTCAAATTCGAAGATTACAAGGTTCAAACTGATATTAGAAATGAAATTCAGCTCATCAGTTGCAAACGCTCGCACTGATTCGCTGAACATGGATATCAGAGAGGTTCAAACTAATATTACCACTTCTAAGTCTGGTTTCAAAACCTCATAATTTTTGCAAAGGGGTCAGCCACTGAGAAGTCATGTATGGGGTTGACATGATGACTTCCGATTACTCTGTCATCTGAAGTTCCAAAATGAAATTCAGCATTTTCGGAGCCTATTCCATTTTGCCACAGGCACCGGCGCTGATCAACAAATCATTCATTTTTGCGAAATAAATGTAGGGCAAACCTCATTACCTTCAGCACCCTTGCTTCTATAACAAAGAACCTGGCGAATATAATCTCCGGTAAGGTCCCTCGGTAGGAGTTCAAAGTAATTTCTGAGAGATGCAAATCTGTGCATTCGACGTGATTGTTATATTGTATCACATTATCCACCACTGAGCCTAATCTTATCTACAAAAGAAGAAAACGTGTTAGTGCCTACATGCATTTTTGAACACTACTGCAGGCCTATTTGGTTTGTAGGATTTGTAAAATGCACTAACATGCCATCTTTGATTTGACATGATTAACATGGGCATTTGATTACATTGTAGAAAAATGTAGCCTTCTTCACAAGAGGTTAGAGTGGATGAAAAGTTCCCTAAGAAAACTAGTATAGATGAATCCAAAGGAGAAATGCTTATGGATTGTAACCATATGGATCAAGCAACCAATATGGGGGGTGACATGTATGTACTGAAATCCTCCAAAAGAATCCTTCAGAAATCGTAGTACATTGTCATTGTAAACTTGGAAAAAGGTGTCACAAATTGAACTCCCTTATGGTTAACATTTAACAGGAAAGGAACATCACCTCGATATATAGCTTCTCCAGGGACGAAAAGCATCTTAGGAAACTGACAACTTGCTCCAGGTTGGGGCCGATAGATTCTAGTGCCAAGACCTTCACTATACGCAGTTTCGGGGTCATGCTTGTCGGAATCATTTTCTGATGACAACGAACAAACATCTTCAAAATTGAAATAATGTTAATTTGTAGGAGAGGTAGAAGGCAACTGTTGTACCTGAACGGGTGTGGATCCAATAACATGTTGGTGAACGTAGTATTTCAAAAAAATTCCTACGATCACGGAAGATCTATCTAGGAGAAGCATAGCAACGAGCGGGGAGAGTGTGTCCACGTACCCTCGTAGACCGAAAGCGGAAGCGTTTAGTAACGCGGTTGATGTAGTCAAACGTCTTCGCGATCCAACCGATCAAGTACCGAACGCACGGCACCTCCGCGATCTGCACACGTACAACTCGATGACGTCCCTCGAACTCTTGATCTAGGTGATGCCGAGGGAGAGTTTCGTCAGCACGACGGCGTGGTGATGGTGATGATGAAGTTTCCGGCGCAGGGCTTCGCCTAAGCACTACGACGATATGACCGAGGTGTGAAACTGTGAAGGGGGCACCGCACACGGCTAAAGATCAACTTGTGTGTCTATGGGGTGCCCCCCTCCCCCGTATATAAAGGAGGGGAGGAGGAGGTCGGCAGGCCACAAGGGGCGCGCCAAGGGGGGAGGAATCCTACTCCTAGTAGGAGTAGGTTTCCCCCTTTCCTAGTCCAACTAGGAGGAGAAGGATGGAGAGGGAGAGGGAGAGGGAAAGAGGGGCTGCGCCCCCCTCCCCTAGTCCTATTCGGACTCCCCTTGGGGGGGGGGCCCCCCCCCCCCCCCCCCCCCCCCCCCCCCCCCCCCCCCCCCCCCCCCCCCCCCCCCCTTCCTAGGGGGGGGGGGTTCCGGTAACCCTCCGGCACTCGGGTTTTATCCGAAACTTTCCGAAACACTTCCGGTGTCCGAACAACATGGTCCAATATATCAATCTTTATGTCTCGACCATTTTGAGACTCCTCGTCATGTCCGTGATCTCATCCGGGACTCCGAACTACCTTCGGTACATCAAAACTCATAAACTCATAATACCAATCGTCATCGAACGTTAAGCGTGCGGACCCTACGGGTTCGAGAACTATGTAGACATGACCGAGACTCATCTCCGGTCAATAACCAATACCGGAACCTGGATGTTCATATTGGCTCCCACATATTCTATGAAGATCTTTATCGGTCAAACCACATAACAACATACATTGTTCCCTTTGTCATCGATATGTTACTTGCCCGAGATTCGATCGTCGGTATCATCATACCTAGTTCAATCTCGTTACCGGCAAGTCTCTTTACTCGTTCCGTAATGCATCATACCGCAACTAACTCATTAGTCACATTGCTTGCAAGGCTTATAGTGATGTGCATTACTGAGAGGGCCCAGAGATACCTCTCCGACAATCGGAGTGACAAATCCTATTCTCGATCTATGCCAACTCAACAAACACCATCGAAGACACCTGTAGAGCATCTTTATAATCACCCAGTTATGTTGTGACGTTTGATAGCACACTAAGTGTTCCTCCGGTATTCGGGAGTTGCATAATCTCATAGTCATACACTACAAAAAAAAGACACTTCCGTGATGATACGTGTTTGTCACAGTAGGTCACGTTTTCTGTCATGCATGTACATCCATGACAAATTTATGACAGAATCAAGATAGTCATACATGTGCTATCGTAGAAGTGTTCGATGACATTACCAAAATTATCATCACGGAAGTGTCCACTTCCATGACGATAAATCACATGTCATAGAAGTGCTTTCGTCAAGGGTGACCGACACGTGGCATCCACCATAACGGGACACCGTTAAGCTATCGGGTCCGGTTTTGGATCCGATAACCCGTTAACAGCCCGGACCAATGGGAATTTTCCACGTGTAAAATTCTCATTGGCCGGAGGAAACACGTGGCAGCTCAACGTTCGGACAGATGTCATCCACTCATTGGACAGGAGGAGCCTATGATACGTCGACACGTGGCACGGCCCAACAGAGGCCCATTCCGGTGAAAAGGCCGGCTCGTTTGACTTGGTCAAAAGGTAACGGGCCGGCCCACGGAAAGCCTGTTAACGGCCTGTTCGTATATAGCCCATTTACGACCCGCTTACTACCGGCCCGTTACGGCCTATCGGAATTAAGCCCAGTAGCTTCATCTGGGCCGTCAAATATGATTCTAGCCTGTTGTAACTTCCGGCCCATGTATGGCCCATGATGTCTTTCGGCCCATATGAGGCCCTTTGTAACTCTCGGCCCATTAAAGGCCCGAGATGAAACTGGCCCATAATGAACAGTGTATCGCTTTATACCCATTAACGGTCCATTATTCCATCGACCGTTTCCAGCCCGTGTTAACTTTCGGCCTTCTAAGGGCCCATTTATTCTTGGGCTCATTTCTAGAATTCGGTTAGATACAGTCAGTTACTGGCCTGTTCCGTTTGTGGGCCAAATACAGCCCGTGGTTACATTCAGCCCGTTTGTGGCCCGTTAACCCGTTGGGCTGTTTTCATAGCATTATCAAATATGGCCTATTAACAGCCCGTTATGGTCCACGAATAGTACGGCCCATGTCTGGCGAAATGATTATACGCCCCGTAGAAGGCCCATGGATCCTATGGCCCGTAGAAGACCAACGGCCCGTAGAAGGCCCATGGATCATACGGCCCGTAGAAAGTCCATGGATCCTACGGCCCATAAAAGGCCCATGGATCCTACGGCCCGTAGAAGGCCCACGGATCCTACGGCCCGCAGGAGGCCCATGGTTACAACAGTCCGTGTGTTGCCATGATTATTGTGGCCTAGTTACCAAAACTAGGTTATTGTGGCCACTAAAAAACGCGGAAAAAGAACTGCAGTGACTACAAGCAAACAACTAAACAAGACAATAAGGAAATAAATAAGCAAGCAACTAACGCTAGCCTATTACAGCTATTACACATATTACATCCACTGGGCATCAAAGTTTGCCACCAGTGCAAATATAGGGAACAAAGCAGCATATTACATACACTAGCCGTCAAAATTGGCCACCAGTGCAAATAAACGCAGCAACAAAACAAGTCCATAACTGAAACAACTTCAGAAGAGCTCAAGAAACGTTATCCTGGGTATCCACCATGCTGGCAATAAGCTTAGCAAGCTTATTAGCTTTGTCCTGTTTGGCGCTAAAATCCTCCAACGCTTGCTGTTGCACCAGAAAGTATGCATCTGAATGCTCCAGGGACTTCCGCAGTCCTTCCGCTTCTTGTCGCAGCACAGCTGAACGATGTCTTTCAGCTTGTAGTTGAGACTCAAGAAATCGAACTAATTCAGACAGTGAGTTTGAATAGCTTGTGCAAGCGGTAGTGGCTAGTAACTCGAACAGTAAACCAAGACAGGACTTTGGGGTTGCCTCACTGTCTTCAAGATAGTTTTCCTTAGCTGTTTTATCAGCTTTGTTGGAGTCCAACAAGGATGTCTCATGATCCTGAACCTTATCTGCATTACTTCCTTTATCATTGCTTAATAAGGCACTCTTCCCCAATATTCTGTCAACATTCTAAAAGAAGAAACAAGCAGACACATAACAGGTTTAGCATGTACTAGTATATGAAACTCATTTCAGTGAACCAGTTCATTAGTAAGGTGGACAAGATTAAACTACCAAATCTTCTATTGCCATGTAGTACATTATAAAAGCATCAAACAAACATATATCTATATCTTATGGTCACTGCATTGTCTTGCCAAATCAAAATAGAGACACGGTTCAAATCATATCGGTTCAAGAGAAAGCAACACTGAAATAATACAAAGCGTGGGAAACTAAATGGCACAACAAGATTTCAGATGGGTGCCACGGGTCTACATGTACAACAACACTATTGGCCCTGTTATGATGCTAGTAATGTGCATGATATGAGAAGTCAACTGTATACACAATTGAAATTGAAATCAACAGAGCTATTTATAAGAGCAAACCTGTTAAAGAAACATGCGTAAACATACCTGTTGTGCCATTGGAGTTTCCATTGGATAGTTCAATTTAAAAATAAGTTTGTATGAGTAAATATAGTGATACAAGAGCAAAGTAGTATGCACGATAGCAATGGAATCTTAAATGAGAACAGTTGTTCTTCAGGTTTAAGCACTTGTTCTACATGAACAGAGTACAGTAAGACGCAAGCATATAGTACTTAAAATAAAATGAGCTCATAGACCTTACCACATTCTTGGTTCGGGGCTAGTAAAGAACAAGGCATTCCCAGTCATCGTCCAGTAAATGTGTCTCAGGAGAACGTAAGGGAATTTGATTAGTTTCTTTGCCAGTGAAGTACGTTTTCTTCAGGTAATTCTGATACTGCCACCAAGCATTCTTGAAGATAGCTGAGGTATTAGCACAGGTTACCTCATCCTGAATTTCCAAATCGGTCCTTCTCTATAGAGAAAAATGGGAAAATTTGCTATATTATAACCATCATGGAGGTAGAATGTATGGGACAAAGCAAAGTAATTACCATGAATAACATTACTTACACATAACTCCTGGACAAACACCTGCAACTGGTATTTTCCTTCATCTTCAGTATAATATTACCATGATGGGAAGATACGCGCATAGGATTTAACAACATCAAATGCGATAGATGCTAAACTATGAATGGCTGGTTGTGCTTCCTCCACAGGAATAGGTGTACTAACTGGTGGAGTTGGGGTTCGCCGTGGTAGTACTGGTGCTTTGGGCATTGGAGCTGCCTTACTAACTGCTCTTGTTTGGGAGCTCTGTGGTGGAGATGGTGCTGTGTCAACAGGAACTGGGTAACTATCTGCTGGGGTTGGGGTTAGATTGGGTGAAGCTGCTTCTCTGTCCATCGCAGTACCCCCCCCCCCCCCCCCCCCCCCCCCCCCCCCCCCCCCCCCCCCCCCCCCCCCCCCCCCCCCCCCCCCCCCCCCCCCCCCCCCCCCCCCCCCCCCCCCCCCCCCCCCCCCCCCCCCCCCCCCCCCCCCCCCCCCCCCCCCCCCCCCCCCCCCCCCCCCCCCCCCCCCCCCCCCCCCCCCCCCCCCCCCCCCCCCCCCCCCCCCCCCCCCCCCCCCCCCCCCCCCCCCCCCCCCCCCCCCCCCCCCCCCCCCCCCCCCCCCCCCCCCCCCCCCCCCCCCCCCCCCCCCCCCCCCCCCCCCCCCCCCCCCCCCCCCCCCCCCCCCCCCCCCCCCCCCCCCCCCCCCCCCCCCCCCCCCCCCCCCCCCCCCCCCCCCCCCCCCCCCCCCCCCCCCCCCCCCCCCCCCCCCCCCCCCCCCCCCCCCCCCCCCCCCCCCCCCCCCCCCCCCCCCCCCCCCCCCCCCCCCCCCCCCCCCCCCCCCCCCCCCCCCCCCCCCCCCCCCCCCCCCCCCCCCCCCCCCCCCCCCCCCCCCCCCCCCCCCCCCCCCCCCCCCCCCCCCCCCCCCCCCCCCCCCCCCCCCCCCCCCCCCCCCCCCCCCCCCCCCCCCCCCCCCCCCCCCCCCCCCCCCCCCCCCCCCCCCCCCCCCCCCCCCCCCCCCCCCCCCCCCCCCCCCCCCCCCCCCCCCCCCCCCCCCCCCCCCCCCCCCCCCCCCCCCCCCCCCCCCCCCCCCCCCCCCCCCCCCCCCCCCCCCCCCCCCCCCCCCCCCCCCCCCCCCCCCCCCCCCCCCCCCCCCCCCCCCCCCCCCCCCCCCCCCCCCCCCCCCCCCCCCCCCCCCCCCCCCCCCCCCCCCCCCCCCCCCCCCCCCCCCCCCCCCCCCCCCCCCCCCCCCCCCCCCCCCCCCCCCCCCCCCCCCCCCCCCCCCCCCCCCCCCCCCCCCCCCCCCCCCCCCCCCCCCCCCCCCCCCCCCCCCCCCCCCCCCCCCCCCCCCCCCCCCCCCCCCCCCCCCCCCCCCCCCCCCCCCCCCCCCCCCCCCCCCCCCCCCCCCCCCCCCCCCCCCCCCCCCCCCCCCCCCCCCCCCCCCCCCCCCCCCCCCCCCCCCCCCCCCCCCCCCCCCCCCCCCCCCCCCCCCCCCCCCCCCCCCCCCCCCCCCCCCCCCCCCCCCCCCCCCCCCCCCCCCCCCCCCCCCCCCCCCCCCCCCCCCCCCCCCCCCCCCCCCCCCCCCCCCCCCCCCCCCCCCCCCCCCCCCCCCCCCCCCCCCCCCCCCCCCCCCCCCCCCCCCCCCCCCCCCCCCCCCCCCCCCCCCCCCCCCCCCCCCCCCCCCCCCCCCCCCCCCCCCCCCCCCCCCCCCCCCCCCCCCCCCCCCCCCCCCCCCCCCCCCCCCCCCCCCCCCCCCCCCCCCCCCCCCCCCCCCCCCCCCCCCCCCCCCCCCCCCCCCCCCCCCCCCCCCCCCCCCCCCCCCCCCCCCCCCCCCCCCCCCCCCCCCCCCCCCCCCCCCCCCCCCCCCCCCCCCCCCCCCCCCCCCCCCCCCCCCCCCCCCCCCCCCCCCCCCCCCCCCCCCCCCCCCCCCCCCCCCCCCCCCCCCCCCCCCCCCCCCCCCCCCCCCCCCCCCCCCCCCCCCCCCCCCCCCCCCCCCCCCCCCCCCCCCCCCCCCCCCCCCCCCCCCCCCCCCCCCCCCCCCCCCCCCCCCCCCCCCCCCCCCCCCCCCCCCCCCCCCCCCCCCCCCCCCCCCCCCCCCCCCCCCCCCCCCCCCCCCCCCCCCCCCCCCCCCCCCCCCCCCCCCCCCCCCCCCCCCCCCCCCCCCCCCCCCCCCCCCCCCCCCCCCCCCCCCCCCCCCCCCCCCCCCCCCCCCCCCCCCCCCCCCCCCCCCCCCCCCCCCCCCCCCCCCCCCCCCCCCCCCCCCCCCCCCCCCCCCCCCCCCCCCCCCCCCCCCCCCCCCCCCCCCCCCCCCCCCCCCCCCCCCCCCCCCCCCCCCCCCCCCCCCCCCCCCCCCCCCCCCCCCCCCCCCCCCCCCCCCCCCCCCCCCCCCCCCCCCCCCCCCCCCCCCCCCCCCCCCCCCCCCCCCCCCCCCCCCCCCCCCCCCCCCCCCCCCCCCCCCCCCCCCCCCCCCCCCCCCCCCCCCCCCCCCCCCCCCCCCCCCCCCCCCCCCCCCCCCCCCCCCCCCCCCCCCCCCCCCCCCCCCCCCCCCCCCCCCCCCCCCCCCCCCCCCCCCCCCCCCCCCCCCCCCCCCCCCCCCCCCCCCCCCCCCCCCCCCCCCCCCCCCCCCCCCCCCCCCCCCCCCCCCCCCCCCCCCCCCCCCCCCCCCCCCCCCCCCCCCCCCCCCCCCCCCCCCCCCCCCCCCCCCCCCCCCCCCCCCCCCCCCCCCCCCCCCCCCCCCCCCCCCCCCCCCCCCCCCCCCCCCCCCCCCCCCCCCCCCCCCCCCCCCCCCCCCCCCCCCCCCCCCCCCCCCCCCCCCCCCCCCCCCCCCCCCCCCCCCCCCCCCCCCCCCCCCCCCCCCCCCCCCCCCCCCCCCCCCCCCCCCCCCCCCCCCCCCCCCCCCCCCCCCCCCCCCCCCCCCCCCCCCCCCCCCCCCCCCCCCCCCCCCCCCCCCCCCCCCCCCCCCCCCCCCCCCCCCCCCCCCCCCCCCCCCCCCCCCCCCCCCCCCCCCCCCCCCCCCCCCCCCCCCCCCCCCCCCCCCCCCCCCCCCCCCCCCCCCCCCCCCCCCCCCCCCCCCCCCCCCCCCCCCCCCCCCCCCCCCCCCCCCCCCCCCCCCCCCCCCCCCCCCCCCCCCCCCCCCCCCCCCCCCCCCCCCCCCCCCCCCCCCCCCCCCCCCCCCCCCCCCCCCCCCCCCCCCCCCCCCCCCCCCCCCCCCCCCCCCACAATAAAGTAGCAGGTAATATTAAGCAATGCATAACATAAGCAGAAACAAAGGAGTAGTGCAACCTCTCTTGTGGACCCGTGTACTCCTCAGGTTCATCTGCTGAGTCGATGATGGTGATGCCGTTGCGGTGGGTGCCGGCGGCAGGGAAGGAGATCTGAGGCGGTGAAAGATGGTCAGGAGTCGTGATGTCTGGTTTGGTGGATGCTTCTGTCGATGGAGCAGCTCAGGTGAGGTGGACGACGTCGCGGCAGGAGCAGGACAAACCACACAAAGTTTTCTTCGACACCTACCTGTAACTGAAGTAATTCTGTAAGGGCTCATTTGGCTTACATGATTCTAAAAATGCAGGGGTAGGAGGAAAAACACCGGAATAGGATAGGAATTCACATGGGAAACAGAGCATTTGTGAACATAGGATTTCTGTCAACTTGGGTGTTTGGTTCACAGGAAAAGGAGGAGCAGAGGAATGCAAAGAAACATGGCCAAAATAAAGTGAAACCATATGAAAGCGTGTACAGTTAGAATGTTATTCTGCCACTAATGCACTTGGTCTTGTTTTCATGCATAGGATTTTGAAAAGTAGGTCCAGGTGGATGTTTTGCTCCATTCCTTTCAACAAAATGCATGAATAATTGAATAGTAGAGTGCCATAGGAAAATTTTCTATTGCTATGTTTTTCCGTTGAACCACAATAGCCCTAATGGATCAACATGAATGTAGAGTAATAAGTGATGCGACAAGTGTACAACCTCTTTGCCGTAGCCGTGTCGACCTCAGCATCATTGGGTTGGTCGCTGAAGAAGTTGAGGCAGAGGTGGCTGTCGGAGGTGTGGAGGAAGATCTGAGGAATTTGTAGACGGCGTCCAGGGCACTGCTCTGTTGTGATGGATCGTTCCGTCCTTGGAGCAGCTCCGGTGAGCCGTAAGACGTCAAGGCTGAAGCAGCACAAGACAGACTTCGTTAATCTCAAGTGGGATTCTAATAGCATCTCCAATAGATGATGTAAAATGCATTACCAAAAAGTGATAGATGTAAAATTTACATCACCAAAAACCACCTGACTACAACAGATGAGGTAAAAACTGTTGACTCTGAACTTAACTGTCGAAACTGAAATTTACTGTGGAATCTGAATGTTACTGTCGAAACTGAACACAATGGTAGGAGAGAGGCACTTCACATGGGATAGTTTAGGGAGGGCCTGCAGTTCATCTTCAACCTGCACCCCCCCTGAGCCGCCAGCCACCACCGGGCGAACCCCGCGCCGCCTCGCCGCCCCTAAACAACTACCCGCCGCCGGTCTGCCGCCGCCTCACCGCCCCAAAACAACTCCCCACCGCCGGTCCACCGCCGCCTCGCCGCCCCGAAAGGGGGGGGGGGGGGGGGGGGGGGGGGGGGGGGGGGGGGGGGGGGGGGGGGGGGGGGGGGGGGGGGGGGGGGGGGGGGGGGGGGGGGGGGGGGGGGGGGGGGGGGGGGGGGGGGGGGGGGGGGGGGGGGGGGGGGGGGGGGGGGGGGGGGGGGGGGGGGGGGGGGGGGGGGGGGGGGGGGGGGGGGGGGGGGGGGGGGGGGGGGGTGGTTCTTCCTTAACTCCGGCGAAACCCACCACCCCCTGAAAATCGAATGACCCAAAAGTTGATTCAGTCTACTGAAGTGTAGCTAAATCAGAGCAGAGCATCAACATGAGCGAGGGGGAGAGTAGCAGCGAGAGCGAGTGAGCGAGAGCTAGAGCAGCAGCAGCAGCGCGAGCGAGTGAGTGAGCGAGAGCCCGGGCAGCAGCAGCAGCGCGAGCGAGCGAGCGAGAGCCGGAGCAGTAAAAGCTGGGCGAGCAAGCGAGCGAGAGCCAAAGCAGCAGCAACAGCGCGAGCGAGCGAGCGAGAGCCAGAGCAGCAAAAGCTGGGCGAGCGAGCGAGCGAGCGAGAGCCAGAGCAGCAGCAGCAGCGTGAGCAACCGAGCGACAGCCGGAGCAGCAACAGCAGATCCGGCTGGTATGGACGCCACTGCCGAAGGGGCCTCGCACTGGAGAGAGCCGCCTTGAAGATGTCGCCTGCGGCGCCGGCTTCGAGGTAGCCGCTCCATGGGGGTGCGGGATGGAGCACCGGCGGCGCCGGGAGGTCGAGTTAAGGAGAAGGTGCGATGCGATGAGTGTACAACCTCTTTGGTGGCGCCGAGTAGGCCTCGGCTTCGTCCGAGGAGTCGGTAAGGATGCTGCAGTTCCGATGGAGCAGGTTAAGGCAGCAATGTGGGGATGGAGCAGCCGCGATAGACGAGGCGATCGTCGGAGCATCTCCTTGGAGGTGGAGGACGGGGCGGCTGAACCGGCGGGACGATGGGATGGACGACGGATCCTCATCCGGGGAGGCGGATGAGGGACGTCGAGCTGTTGCGGTGGACGACGTCGTTGGGGAAGAGGCTCCGGCTGGGCAGCGGTGAGGTGGCGGGCGGAGGAGGGTGGGGTTTCGCGGCTGGAGTGGAGAGGTTATGGCGGCCAGATTTCAAATGGCGAAAAGGAGGCGATGGGAGGGGGAACCATGACTTAGGGACGCGCTTGTCCAAAATGTAGGGTGTGTTACAAGGGGGGGGGGGGGGGGGGGGGGGGGGGGGGGGGGGGGGGGGGGGGGGGGGGGGGGGGGGGGGGGGGGGGGGGGGGGGGGGGGGGGGGGGGGGGGGGGGGGGGGGGGGGGGGGGGGGGGGGGGGGGGGGGGGGGGGGGGGGGGGGGGGGGGGGGGGGGGGGGGGGGGGGGGGGGGGGGGGGGGGGGGGGGGGGGGGGGGGGGGGGGGGGGGGGGGGGGGGGGGGGGGGGGGGGGGGGGGGGGGGGGGGGGGGGGGGGGGGGGGGGGGGGGGGGGGGGGGGGGGGGGGGGGGGGGGGGGGGGGGGGGGGGGGGGGGGGGGGGGGGGGGGGGGGGGGGGGGGGGGGGGGGGGGGGGGGGGGGGGGGGGGGGGGGGGGGGGGGGGGGGGGGGGGGGGGGGGGGGGGGGGGGGGGGGGGGGGGGGGGGGGGGGGGGGGGGGGGGGGGGGGGGGGGGGGGGGGGGGGGGGGGGGGGGGGGGGGGGGGGGGGGGGGGGGGGGGGGGGGGGGGGGGGGGGGGGGGGGGGGGGGGGGGGGGGGGGGGGGGGGGGGGGGGGGGGGGGGGGGGGGGGGGGGGGGGGGGGGGGGGGGGGGGGGGGGGGGGGGGGGGGGGGGGGGGGGGGGGGGGGGGGGGGGGGGGGGGGGGGGGGGGGGGGGGGGGGGGGGGGGGGGGGGGGGGGGGGGGGGGGGGGGGGGGGGGGGGGGGGGGGGGGGGGGGGGGGGGGGGGGGGGGGGGGGGGGGGGGGGGGGGGGGGGGGGGGGGGGGGGGGGGGGGGGGGGGGGGGGGGGGGGGGGGGGGGGGGGGGGGGGGGGGGGGGGGGGGGGGGGGGGGGGGGGGGGGGGGGGGGGGGGGGGGGGGGGGGGGGGGGGGGGGGGGGGGGGGGGGGGGGGGGGGGGGGGGGGGGGGGGGGGGGGGGGGGGGGGGGGGGGGGGGGGGGGGGGGGGGGGGGGGGGGGGGGGGGGGGGGGGGGGGGGGGGGGTGTTCCATACGTACACCGTGTTTATCACACAAAGTATAGTGCCCCGCCCCCTATGTTATGACAAGTATTTAGCCCTGAGCTGCAAAAGCCGCACATTAGCCCAAATTATAATCAATGTTGTACATTATGATATCTTCTTCAAGTATCCGTATCCACTTTTTTTATAATGAATTATGATCTCTGTTCGTCTTTTACACCTTCATGATCATCTTCTCTTTGTAGCTAGCTAGCGCTAACTTTCTATCATGCATGCACACGCCCGCCCCCCTCTCACCCTCCCTCAGCATCCCCTCCATCACGCACGTTTGTTATTTCTCTTTAGGTCGTTCACCCGCGGTGTGTGTAGGCCCCCCGGCTCCTTCTTTCCGGCACACACCGATCAATATACCTCTCTAGCCAAGTGTGCCTACCACAAACACATACTTCCCCTCTTCTCTTCTCACCGTACATGCCCCCCTATGTCCAATACGGTTCCACGCAGGTGCACACTCCTACCCCTCTTTTCATCGATCTCATACTCGCACACTCCTCCACCCCTCGACATAGTAGCTAGGCCTCTCGCACCACCTCCTAGCCGCACCCCTCTCCCCCTGTCTGTCTCTCG
This sequence comes from Thinopyrum obtusiflorum, assembly GCA_036873465.1. Lineage (NCBI taxonomy): Eukaryota > Viridiplantae > Streptophyta > Magnoliopsida > Poales > Poaceae > Thinopyrum > Thinopyrum obtusiflorum. The sequence continues at coordinate 27,110 of JAAAWM010011325.1, read as the reverse complement.
GGGGGGGGGGGGGGGGGGGGGGGGGGGGGGGGGGGGGGGGGGGGGGGGGGGGGGGGGGGGGGGGGGGGGGGGGGGGGGGGGGGGGGGGGGGGGGGGGGGGGGGGGGGGGGGGGGGGGGGGGGGGGGGGGGGGGGGGGGGGGGGGGGGGGGGGGGGGGGGGGGGGGGGGGGGGGGGGGGGGGGGGGGGGGGGGGGGGGGGGGGGGGGGGGGGGGGGGGGGGGGGGGGGGGGGGGGGGGGGGGGGGGGGGGGGGGGGGGGGGGGGGGGGGGGGGGGGGGGGGGGGGGGGGGGGGGGGGGGGGGGGGGGGGGGGGGGGGGGGGGGGGGGGGGGGGGGGGGGGGGGGGGGGGGGGGGGGGGGGGGGGGGGGGGGGGGGGGGGGGGGGGGGGGGGGGGGGGGGGGGGGGGGGGGGGGGGGGGGGGGGGGGGGGGGGGGGGGGGGGGGGGGGGGGGGGGGGGGGGGGGGGGGGGGGGGGGGGGGGGGGGGGGGGGGGGGGGGGGGGGGGGGGGGGGGGGGGGGGGGGGGGGGGGGGGGGGGGGGGGGGGGGGGGGGGGGGGGGGGGGGGGGGGGGGGGGGGGGGGGGGGGGGGGGGGGGGGGGGGGGGGGGGGGGGGGGGGGGGGGGGGGGGGGGGGGGGGGGGGGGGGGGGGGGGGGGGGGGGGGGGGGGGGGGGGGGGGGGGGGGGGGGGGGGGGGGGGGGGGGGGGGGGGGGGGGGGGGGGGGGGGGGGGGGGGGGGGGGGGGGGGGGGGGGGGGGGGGGGGGGGGGGGGGGGGGGGGGGGGGGGGGGGGGGGGGGGGGGGGGGGGGGGGGGGGGGGGGGGGGGGGGGGGGGGGGGGGGGGGGGGGGGGGGGGGGGGGGGGGGGGGGGGGGGGGGGGGGGGGGGGGGGGGGGGGGGGGGGGGGGGGGGGGGGGGGGGGGGGGGGGGGGGGGGGGGGGGGGGGGGGGGGGGGGGGGGGGGGGGGGGGGGGGGGGGGGGGGGGGGGGGGGGGGGGGGGGGGGGGGGGGGGGGGGGGGGGGGGGGGGGGGGGGGGGGGGGGGGGGGGGGGGGGGGGGGGGGGGGGGGGGGGGGGGGGGGGGGGGGGGGGGGGGGGGGGGGGGGGGGGGGGGGGGGGGGGGGGGGGGGGGGGGGGGGGGGGGGGGGGGGGGGGGGGGGGGGGGGGGGGGGGGGGGGGGGGGGGGGGGGGGGGGGGGGGGGGGGGGGGGGGGGGGGGGGGGGGGGGGGGGGGGGGGGGGGGGGGGGGGGGGGGGGGGGGGGGGGGGGGGGGGGGGGGGGGGGGGGGGGGGGGGGGGGGGGGGGGGGGGGGGGGGGGGGGGGGGGGGGGGGGGGGGGGGGGGGGGGGGGGGGGGGGGGGGGGGGGGGGGGGGGGGGGGGGGGGGGGGGGGGGGGGGGGGGGGGGGGGGGGGGGGGGGGGGGGGGGGGGGGGGGGGGGGGGGGGGGGGGGGGGGGGGGGGGGGGGGGGGGGGGGGGGGGGGGGGGGGGGGGGGGGGGGGGGGGGGGGGGGGGGGGGGGGGGGGGGGGGGGGGGGGGGGGGGGGGGGGGGGGGGGGGGGGGGGGGGGGGGGGGGGGGGGGGGGGGGGGGGGGGGGGGGGGGGGGGGGGGGGGGGGGGGGGGGGGGGGGGGGGGGGGGGGGGGGGGGGGGGGGGGGGGGGGGGGGGGGGGGGGGGGGGGGGGGGGGGGGGGTACACGTTAGGCTTGTCCCTAAAATTCAACCCGCGCCTTGTTATATCCCAAAACTTCAGATATCGTGCTCCCAAAACTGGCGCCTTCACAACCCACGCCTTGCTATCCCGAAATTACAACGCACGCAAAAACTCCCTCCAGCTGCCAAATCCTGACACTCGAAATCCCCCTTCTAACCCTGAGCCAAAAGGGCCGCTAGTTCAAATCGGTGGGGGTACTTTTGTAACACAACTTACATTTTGGACAAGCGCGTCCCTAAGTCATGGTTCCCCCCTCCCATCGCCTCCTTTTCGCCATTCGAAATCCCAGGCCGCCATAACCTCTCCGCTCCAGCCGTGAAACCCCACACTCCTCCATCCGCCACCTCACCGCTGCCCAGTCGGAGCCTCTTCCCCAACGACGTCGTCCACTGCAACAGCTCGACGTCCCTCATCCACCTCCCCGGATGAGGATCCGTCGTCCATCTCGTCGTCCCGCCGGTTCAGCCGCCCCGTCCTCCACCTCGAAGGAGCTGCTCCGACGATCGCCTCGTCTATCTCGGCTACTCCATCCCCACAGCGCCGCCTTAACCTACTCCACCGGAACCGCAACATCCTCACCGACTCCTCGGACGAAGCCGAGGCCTACTCGGTGCCACCAAAGGGGGGGGGGGGGGGGGGGGGGGGGGGGGGGGGGGGGGGGGGGGGGGGGGGGGGGGGGGGGGGGGGGGGGGGGGGGGGGGGGGGGGGGGGGGGGGGGGGGGGGGGGGGGGGGGGGGGGGGGGGGGGGGGGGGGGGGGGGGGGGGGGGGGGGGGGGGGGGGGGGGGGGGGGGGGGGGGGGGGGGGGGGGGGGGGGGCTCTCGCTCGCTCGCTCGCGCTGCTGCTGCTCCGGCTCTCGCTCGCTGGCTTGCGCTACTGCTGCTCTGACTCTCGCTCGCTCGCTCACGATGCTGCTGCTGCTATGGCTCTCGTTCGCTTGCTCACACTGCTGCTACTGCTCCAGCTCTCGCTCGCTCACTCGCGCTGCTGCTGCTGCTCCGGCTCTCACTCGCGCGCTCGCGCTGCTGCTACTGCTGCTCTCCCCCTCGCTCGTGCTGCTGCTCTGCTCCGATTTAGCTACACTTTAGTCGACTGAATCGACTTTTGGGTCAGTCGATTTTCAGGGGGTGGGCGGGCTCGCTAGAGTTAAGGAAGAACCACTCGCAACGGGGAGGGGGGCTCGCCGGAGAGGTACCCCACTATCTATCTTAGGGATCAGGGTGGGGGCGGTGGTCGCCCCTTCGGCGGCGGCATCCATACCAGCCGGATCTGCTGCTGCTGCTCCGGCTCTCGCTCGCTCGCTCGCGCTGCTGCTGCTCCGGCTCTCGCTCGCTGGCTTGGGGGGGGGGGGGGGGGGGGGGGGGGGGGGGGGGGGGGGGGGGGGGGGGGGGGGGGGGGGGGGGGGGGGGGGGGGGGGGGGGGGGGGGGGGGGGGGGGGGGGGGGGGGGGGGGGGGGGGGGGGGGGGGGGGGGGGGGGGGGGGGGGGGGGGGGGGGGGGGGGGGGGGGGGGGGGGGGGGGGGGGGGGGGGGGGGGGGGGGGGGGGGGGGGGGGGGGGGGGGGGGGGGGGGGGGGGGGGGGGGGGGGGGGGGGGGGGGGGGGGGGGGGGGGGGGGGGGGGGGGGGGGGGGGGGGGGGGGGGGGGGGGGGGGGGGGGGGGGGGGGGGGGGGGGGGGGGGGGGGGGGGGGGGGGGGGGGGGGGGGGGGGGGGGGGGGGGGGGGGGGGGGGGGGGGGGGGGGGGGGGGGGGGGGGGGGGGGGGGGGGGGGGGGGGGGGGGGGGGGGGGGGGGGGGGGGGGGGGGGGGGGGGGGGGGCCGAGTTGTCTTGCCTATCTCACATAAAGTTGCCAATATTTGGCAAGTCTTGATATTGCCAATATTTGGCAATTCCAACATTTGGCTAGCCAAATATTGGCAGCAAACCAATCATGCTCGTAAATCTATCACTTTTTGGTAATGTATTTTACATCTTCTATAGGAGATGCTATTAGAATCACACTTGAGATTAACGATGTCTGTCTTGTGCTGCTTCCGCCTCGACGTCTTACGGCTCACCGGAGCTGCTCCAATGACGGAACGATCCATCACAACAGAGCAGTGCCCTGGACGCCGTCTACAGATTCCTCAGATCTTCCTCCACACCTCTGACAGCCACCTCTGCCTCAACTTCTTCAGCGACCAACCCAATGATGCTGAGGTCGACACGGCTACGGCAAATAGGTTGTACACTTGTCACATCACTTATTACTCTACATTCATGTCGATCCATTAGGGCTATTTTGGTTCAACAGAAAAACATAGCAATAGGAAATTTTGCTATGGCACTCTACTATTCAATTATTCATGCATTTTGTTGAAAGGAATGGAGCAAAACATCCACCTGGACATACTTTTCAAAATCCTATGCATGAAAACAAGACCAAGTGCATTAGTGGCAGAAGGGGGGGGGGGGGGGGGGGGGGGGGGGGGGGGGGGGGGGGGGGGGGGGGGGGGGGGGGGGGGGGGGGGGGGGGGGGGGGGGGGGGGGGGGGGGGGGGGGGGGGGGGGGGGGGGGGGGGGGGGGGGGGGGGGGGGGGGGGGGGGGGGGGGGGGGGGGGGGGGGGGGGGGGGGGGGGGGGGGGGGGGGGGGGGGGGGGGGGGGGGGGGGGGGGGGGGGGGGGGGGGGGGGGGGGGGGGGGGGGGGGGGGGGGGGGGGGGGGGGGGGGGGGGGGGGGGGGGGGGGGGGGGGGGGGGGGGGGGGGGGGGGGGGGGGGGGGGGGGGGGGGGGGGGGGGGGGGGGGGGGGGGGGGGGGGGGGGGGGGGGGGGGGGGGGGGGGGGGGGGGGGGGGGGGGGGGGGGGGGGGGGGGGGGGGGGGGGGGGGGGGGGGGGGGGGGGGGGGGGGGGGGGGGGGGGGGGGGGGGGGGGGGGGGGGGGGGGGGGGGGGGGGGGGGGGGGGGGGGGGGGGGGGGGGGGGGGGGGGGGGGGGGGGGGGGGGGGGGGGGGGGGGGGGGGGGGGGGGGGGGGGGGGGGGGGGGGGGGGGGGGGGGGGGGGGGGGGGGGGGGGGGGGGGGGGGGGGGGGGGGGGGGGGGGGGGGGGGGGGGGGGGGGGGGGGGGGGGGGGGGGGGGGGGGGGGGGGGGGGGGGGGGGGGGGGGGGGGGGGGGGGGGGGGGGGGGGGGGGGGGGGGGGGGGGGGGGGGGGGGGGGGGGGGGGGGGGGGGGGGGGGGGGGGGGGGGGGGGGGGGGGGGGGGGGGGGGGGGGGGGGGGGGGGGGGGGGGGGGGGGGGGGGGGGGGGGGGGGGGGGGGGGGGGGGGGGGGGGGGGGGGGGGGGGGGGGGGGGGGGGGGGGGGGGGGGGGGGGGGGGGGGGGGGGGGGGGGGGGGGGGGGGGGGGGGGGGGGGGGGGGGGGGGGGGGGGGGGGGGGGGGGGGGGGGGGGGGGGGGGGGGGGGGGGGGGGGGGGGGGGGGGGGGGGGGGGGGGGGGGGGGGGGGGGGGGGGGGGGGGGGGGGGGGGGGGGGGGGGGGGGGGGGGGGGGGGGGGGGGGGGGGGGGGGGGGGGGGGGGGGGGGGGGGGGGGGGGGGGGGGGGGGGGGGGGGGGGGGGGGGGGGGGGGGGGGGGGGGGGGGGGGGGGGGGGGGGGGGGGGGGGGGGGGGGGGGGGGGGGGGGGGGGGGGGGGGGGGGGGGGGGGGGGGGGGGGGGGGGGGGGGGGGGGGGGGGGGGGGGGGGGGGGGGGGGGGGGGGGGGGGGGGGGGGGGGGGGGGGGGGGGGGGGGGGGGGGGGGGGGATTTTTCCATCACCCACTCAAATGTCTTATTCACAGGAAGAGTAGTTTAATGTACAAACATTGTCGACAAATGGAAATGTAATGAAGAAAAGGATGGGCAAGATATCATTCAAATATATGATGCCTGGTTAAGCAGGATGGCATTGCACATTTCACATATATTATGGCTGGCTAAAAGACATGAGACTGCATATATGATATTGAAACTAAACAGGTGGCATTACGGAACATGTCTAAACTAAGCAGATGACATATATGATGTCGAAAGTAGGCACAGCAAGGCAACATATGAATGATATGACTAACATCATCATGCCAAGTTAGAGCAAACACCTTGGGGGTAAATAGGAGTGGTCAGTTGCGTCTGAATCCACCTCAAAACAGATATCTTCCTCTGGATTACAATCTGGAGAGGGGGGCTTGCCATTGAACCCATCATGGAGCGATGTCTGCATGACATTGTATTGCCACGCAAAACTCTTCTATTTTTCTCTACATGTTCAGCATGACTGTGTACAATATCTGACATGCATACAAAAAAATATAGTGAGATTATGTAAGGAGAGCATGCAGAAATCTAGAGTAATGGTAACAACCAGTGGATGGATCCAAAAATAATGATAGCAGGTTGATGATTTCTTCAATTTAATAAAAAATAGATGATGATTGCTTTACTATTTGTTTCCCACCCAAGATGAACAACATAGGCGTACCCTAGGTGAACCAGATATTAGACAGAGATACTACTCATTGCTGCCTCGATATGTGCCCCACAACTAATTTAGAACTCAAGTTTGAAGATCAATTTGGACCTGACTTGGAGTCTAAGAGGTGAACAGGACAATAATGTAGCAGGTAATATTAAGCAATGCATAACATAAGCAGAAACAAAAGAGTGCGACCTCTCTTGTGGAACCGTGTACTCCTCAGGTTCATCTGCTGAGTCGATGATGGTGATGCCGTTACGGTGGGTGTCGGCGGCAGGGAAGGAGATCTGAGGCGGCGAAAGACGGTCAGGAGTCGTGATGTCTGGTTTCGTGGATGCTTCTGTCGATGGAGCAGCTCAGGTGAGGTGGACGATGTCGCGGCAGGAGCAGGACAAACCACACAAAGTTTTCTTCGACACCTACCTATAACTGAAGTAATTCTGTAAGGGCTCATTTGGCTTGCATGATTCTAAAAATGCAGGGATAGGAGGAAAAACACCGGAATAGGTTAGGAATGCACATGGGAAATAGAGCATTTGTGAACACAGGATTTCTGTCAACTTGGGTGTTTGGTTCACAGGAGGGGGGGGGGGGGGGGGGGGGGGGGGGGGGGGGGGGGGGGGGGGGGGGGGGGGGGGGGGGGGGGGGGGGGGGGGGGGGGGGGGGGGGGGGGGGGGGGGGGGGGGGGGGGGGGGGGGGGGGGGGGGGGGGGGGGGGGGGGGGGGGGGGGGGGGGGGGGGGGGGGGGGGGGGGGGGGGGGGGGGGGGGGGGGGGGGGGGGGGGGGGGGGGGGGGGGGGGGGGGGGGGGGGGGGGGGGGGGGGGGGGGGGGGGGGGGGGGGGGGGGGGGGGGGGGGGGGGGGGGGGGGGGGGGGGGGGGGGGGGGGGGGGGGGGGGGGGGGGGGGGGGGGGGGGGGGGGGGGGGGGGGGGGGGGGGGGGGGGGGGGGGGGGGGGGGGGGGGGGGGGGGGGGGGGGGGGGGGGGGGGGGGGGGGGGGGGGGGGGGGGGGGGGGGGGGGGGGGGGGGGGGGGGGGGGGGGGGGGGGGGGGGGGGGGGGGGGGGGGGGGGGGGGGGGGGGGGGGGGGGGGGGGGGGGGGGGGGGGGGGGGGGGGGGGGGGGGGGGGGGGGGGGGGGGGGGGGGGGGGGGGGGGGGGGGGGGGGGGGGGGGGGGGGGGGGGGGGGGGGGGGGGGGGGGGGGGGGGGGGGGGGGGGGGGGGGGGGGGGGGGGGGGGGGGGGGGGGGGGGGGGGGGGGGGGGGGGGGGGGGGGGGGGGGGGGGGGGGGGGGGGGGGGGGGGGGGGGGGGGGGGGGGGGGGGGGGGGGGGGGGGGGGGGGGGGGGGGGGGGGGGGGGGGGGGGGGGGGGGGGGGGGGGGGGGGGGGGGGGGGGGGGGGGGGGGGGGGGGGGGGGGGGGGGGGGGGGGGGGGGGGGGGGGGGGGGGGGGGGGGGGGGGGGGGGGGGGGGGGGGGGGGGGGGGGGGGGGGGGGGGGGGGGGGGGGGGGGGGGGGGGGGGGGGGGGGGGGGGGGGGGGGGGGGGGGGGGGGGGGGGGGGGGGGGGGGGGGGGGGGGGGGGGGGGGGGGGGGGGGGGGGGGGGGGGGGGGGGGGGGGGGGGGGGGGGGGGGGGGGGGGGGGGGGGGGGGGGGGGGGGGGGGGGGGGGGGGGGGGGGGGGGGGGGGGGGGGGGGGGGGGGGGGGGGGGGGGGGGGGGGGGGGGGGGGGGGGGGGGGGGGGGGGGGGGGGGGGGGGGGGGGGGGGGGGGGGGGGGGGGGGGGGGGGGGGGGGGGGGGGGGGGGGGGGGGGGGGGGGGGGGGGGGGGGGGGGGGGGGGGGGGGGGGGGGGGGGGGGGGGGGGGGGGGGGGGGGGGGGGGGGGGGGGGGGGGGGGGGGGGGGGGGGGGGGGGGGGGGGGGGGGGGGGGGGGGGGGGGGGGGGGGGGGGGGGGGGGGGGGGGGGGGGGGGGGGGGGGGGGGGGGGGGGGGGGGGGGGGGGGGGGGGGGGGGGGGGGGGGGGGGGGGGGGGGGGGGGGGGGGGGGGGGGGGGGGGGGGGGGGGGGGGGGGGGGGGGGGGGGGGGGGGGGGGGGGGGGGGGGGGGGGGGGGGGGGGGGGGGGGGGGGGGGGGGGGGGGGGGGGGGGGGGGGGGGGGGGGGGGGGGGGGGGGGGGGGGGGGGGGGGGGGGGGGGGGGGGGGGGGGGGGGGGGGGGGGGGGGGGGGGGGGGGGGGGGGGGGGGGGGGGGGGGGGGGGGGGGGGGGGGGGGGGGGGGGGGGGGGGGGGGGGGGGGGGGGGGGGGGGGGGGGGGGGGGGGGGGGGGGGGGGGGGGGGGGGGGGGGGGGGGGGGGGGGGGGGGGGGGGGGGGGGGGGGGGGGGGGGGGGGGGGGGGGGGGGGGGGGGGGGGGGGGGGGGGGGGGGGGGGGGGGGGGGGGGGGGGGGGGGGGGGGGGGGGGGGGGGGGGGGGGGGGGGGGGGGGGGGGGGGGGGGGGGGGGGGGGGGGGGGGGGGGGGGGGGGGGGGGGGGGGGGGGGGGGGGGGGGGGGGGGGGGGGGGGGGGGGGGGGGGGGGGGGGGGGGGGGGGGGGGGGGGGGGGGGGGGGGGGGGGGGGGCTTTGGTGGCACCGAGTAGGCCTCGGCTTCGTCCGAGGAGTCGGTGAGGATGTTGCGGTTCCGGTGGAGTAGGTTAAGGCGGCGCTGTGGGGATGGAGTAGCCGAGATAGACGAGGCGATCGTCGGAGCAGCTCCTTCGAGGTGGAGGACGGGGCGGCTGAACCGGCGGGACGACGAGATGGACGACGGATCCTCATCCGGGGAGGTGGATGAGGGACGTCGAGCTGTTGCAGTGGACGACGTCGTTGGGGAAGAGGCTCCGACTGGGCAGCGGTGAGGTGGCGGATGGAGGAGTGTGGGGTTTCACGGCTGGAGCGGAGAGGTTATGGCGGCCTGGGATTTCGAATGGCGAAAAGGAGGCGATGGGAGGGGGGAACCATGACTTAGGGACGCGCTTGTCCAAAATGTAAGTTGTGTTACAAAAGTACCCCCACCGATTTGAACTAGCGGCCCTTTTGGCTCAGGGTTAGAAGGGGGATTTCGAGTGTCAGGATTTGGCAGCTGGAGGGAGTTTTTGCGTGCGTTGTAATTTCGGGATAGCAAGGCGTGGGTTGTGAAGGCGCCAGTTTTGGGAGCACGATATCTGAAGTTTTGGGATATAACAAGGCGCGGGTTGAATTTTAGGGACAAGCCTAACGTGTAGGGGGGGGGGGGGGGGGGGGGGGGGGGGGGGGGGGGGGGGGGGGGGGGGGGGGGGGGGGGGGGGGGGGGGGGGGGGGGGGGGGGGGGGGGGGGGGGGGGGGGGGGGGGGGGGGGGGGGGGGGGGGGGGGGGGGGGGGGGGGGGGGGGGGGGGGGGGGGGGGGGGGGGGGGGGGGGGGGGGGGGGGGGGGGGGGGGGGGGGGGGGGGGGGGGGGGGGGGGGGGGGGGGGGGGGGGGGGGGGGGGGGGGGGGGGGGGGGGGGGGGGGGGGGGGGGGGGGGGGGGGGGGGGGGGGGGGGGGGGGGGGGGGGGGGGGGGGGGGGGGGGGGGGGGGGGGGGGGGGGGGGGGGGGGGGGGGGGGGGGGGGGGGGGGGGGGGGGGGGGGGGGGGGGGGGGGGGGGGGGGGGGGGGGGGGGGGGGGGGGGGGGGGGGGGGGGGGGGGGGGGGGGGGGGGGGGGGGGGGGGGGGGGGGGGGGGGGGGGGGGGGGGGGGGGGGGGGGGGGGGGGGGGGGGGGGGGGGGGGGGGGGGGGGGGGGGGGGGGGGGGGGGGGGGGGGGGGGGGGGGGGGGGGGGGGGGGGGGGGGGGGGGGGGGGGGGGGGGGGGGGGGGGGGGGGGGGGGGGGGGGGGGGGGGGGGGGGGGGGGGGGGGGGGGGGGGGGGGGGGGGGGGGGGGGGGGGGGGGGGGGGGGGGGGGGGGGGGGGGGGGGGGGGGGGGGGGGGGGGGGGGGGGGGGGGGGGGGGGGGGGGGGGGGGGGGGGGGGGGGGGGGGGGGGGGGGGGGGGGGGGGGGGGGGGGGGGGGGGGGGGGGGGGGGGGGGGGGGGGGGGGGGGGGGGGGGGGGGGGGGGGGGGGGGGGGGGGGGGGGGGGGGGGGGGGGGGGGGGGGGGGGGGGGGGGGGGGGGGGGGGGGGGGGGGGGGGGGGGGGGGGGGGGGGGGGGGGGGGGGGGGGGGGGGGGGGGGGGGGGGGGGGGGGGGGGGGGGGGGGGGGGGGGGGGGGGGGGGGGGGGGGGGGGGGGGGGGGGGGGGGGGGGGGGGGGGGGGGGGGGGGGGGGGGGGGGGGGGGGGGGGGGGGGGGGGGGGGGGGGGGGGGGGGGGGGGGGGGGGGGGGGGGGGGGGGGGGGGGGGGGGGGGGGGGGGGGGGGGGGGGGGGGGGGGGGGGGGGGGGGGGGGGGGGGGGGGGGGGGGGGGGGGGGGGGGGGGGGGGGGGGGGGGGGGGGGGGGGGGGGGGGGGGGGGGGGGGGGGGGGGGGGGGGGGGGGGGGGGGGGGGGGGGGGGGGGGGGGGGGGGGGGGGGGGGGGGGGGGGGGGGGGGGGGGGGGGGGGGGGGGGGGGGGGGGGGGGGGGGGGGGGGGGGGGGGGGGGGGGGGGGGGGGGGGGGGGGGGGGGGGGGGGGGGGGGGGGGGGGGGGGGGGGGGGGGGGGGGGGGGGGGGGGGGGGGGGGGGGGGGGGGGGGGGGGGGGGGGGGGGGGGGGGGGGGGGGGGGGGGGGGGGGGGGGGGGGGGGGGGGGGGGGGGGGGGGGGGGGGGGGGGGGGGGGGGGGGGGGGGGGGGGGGGGGGGGGGGGGGGGGGGGGGGGGGGGGGGGGGGGGGGGGGGGGGGGGGGGGGGGGGGGGGGGGGGGGGGGGGGGGGGGGGGGGGGGGGGGGGGGGGGGGGGGGGGGGGGGGGGGGGGGGGGGGGGGGGGGGGGGGGGGGGGGGGGGGGGGGGGGGGGGGGGGGGGGGGGGGGGGGGGGGGGGGGGGGGGGGGGGGGGGGGGGGGGGGGGGGGGGGGGGGGGGGGGGGGGGGGGGGGGGGGGGGGGGGGGGGGGGGGGGGGGGGGGGGGGGGGGGGGGGGGGGGGGGGGGGGGGGGGGGGGGGGGGGGGGGGGGGGGGGGGGGGGGGGGGGGGGGGGGGGGGGGGGGGGGGGGGGGGGGGGGGGGGGGGGGGGGGGGGGGGGGGGGGGGGGGGGGGGGGGGGGGGGGGGGGGGGGGGGGGGGGGGGGGGGGGGGGGGGGGGGGGGGGGGGGGGGGGGGGGGGGGGGGGGGGGGGGGGGGGGGGGGGGGGGGGGGGGGGGGGGGGGGGGGGGGGGGGGGGGGGGGGGGGGGGGGGGGGGGGGGGGGGGGGGGGGGGGGGGGGGGGGGGGGGGGGGGGGGGGGGGGGGGGGGGGGGGGGGGGGGGGGGGGGGGGGGGGGGGGGGGGGGGGGGGGGGGGGGGGGGGGGGGGGGGGGGGGGGGGGGGGGGGGGGGGGGGGGGGGGGGGGGGGGGGGGGGGGGGGGGGGGGGGGGGGGGGGGGGGGGGGGGGGGGGGGGGGGGGGGGGGGGGGGGGGGGGGGGGGGGGGGGGGGGGGGGGGGGGGGGGGGGGGGGGGGGGGGGGGGGGGGGGGGGGGGGGGGGGGGGGGGGGGGGGGGGGGGGGGGGGGGGGGGGGGGGGGGGGGGGGGGGGGGGGGGGGGGGGGGGGGGGGGGGGGGGGGGGGGGGGGGGGGGGGGGGGGGGGGGGGGGGGGGGGGGGGGGGGGGGGGGGGGGGGGGGGGGGGGGGGGGGGGGGGGGGGGGGGGGGGGGGGGGGGGGGGGGGGGGGGGGGGGGGGGGGGGGGGGGGGGGGGGGGGGGGGGGGGGGGGGGGGGGGGGGGGGGGGGGGGGGGGGGGGGGGGGGGGGGGGGGGGGGGGGGGGGGGGGGGGGGGGGGGGGGGGGGGGGGGGGGGGGGGGGGGGGGGGGGGGGGGGGGGGGGGGGGGGGGGGGGGGGGGGGGGGGGGGGGGGGGGGGGGGGGGGGGGGGGGGGGGGGGGGGGGGGGGGGGGGGGGGGGGGGGGGGGGGGGGGGGGGGGGGGGGGGGGGGGGGGGGGGGGGGGGGGGGGGGGGGGGGGGGGGGGGGGGGGGGGGGGGGGGGGGGGGGGGGGGGGGGGGGGGGGGGGGGGGGGGGGGGGGGGGGGGGGGGGGGGGGGGGGGGGGGGGGGGGGGGGGGGGGGGGGGGGGGGGGGGGGGGGGGGGGGGGGGGGGGGGGGGGGGGGGGGGGGGGGGGGGGGGGGGGGGGGGGGGGGGGGGGGGGGGGGGGGGGGGGGGGGGGGGGGGGGGGGGGGGGGGGGGGGGGGGGGGGGGGGGGGGGGGGGGGGGGGGGGGGGGGGGGGGGGGGGGGGGGGGGGGGGGGGGGGGGGGGGGGGGGGGGGGGGGGGGGGGGGGGGGGGGGGGGGGGGGGGGGGGGGGGGGGGGGGGGGGGGGGGGGGGGGGGGGGGGGGGGGGGGGGGGGGGGGGGGGGGGGGGGGGGGGGGGGGGGGGGGGGGGGGGGGGGGGGGGGGGGGGGGGGGGGGGGGGGGGGGGGGGGGGGGGGGGGGGGGGGGGGGGGGGGGGGGGGGGGGGGGGGGGGGGGGGGGGGGGGGGGGGGGGGGGGGGGGGGGGGGGGGGGGGGGGGGGGGGGGGGGGGGGGGGGGGGGGGGGGGGGGGGGGGGGGGGGGGGGGGGGGGGGGGGGGGGGGGGGGGGGGGGGGGGGGGGGGGGGGGGGGGGGGGGGGGGGGGGGGGGGGGGGGGGGGGGGGGGGGGGGGGGGGGGGGGGGGGGGGGGGGGGGGGGGGGGGGGGGGGGGGGGGGGGGGGGGGGGGGGGGGGGGGGGGGGGGGGGGGGGGGGGGGGGGGGGGGGGGGGGGGGGGGGGGGGGGGGGGGGGGGGGGGGGGGGGGGGGGGGGGGGGGGGGGGGGGGGGGGGGGGGGGGGGGGGGGGGGGGGGGGGGGGGGGGGGGGGGGGGGGGGGGGGGGGGGGGGGGGGGGGGGGGGGGGGGGGGGGGGGGGGGGGGGGGGGGGGGGGGGGGGGGGGGGGGGGGGGGGGGGGGGGGGGGGGGGGGGGGGGGGGGGGGGGGGGGGGGGGGGGGGGGGGGGGGGGGGGGGGGGGGGGGGGGGGGGGGGGGGGGGGGGGGGGGGGGGGGGGGGGGGGGGGGGGGGGGGGGGGGGGGGGGGGGGGGGGGGGGGGGGGGGGGGGGGGGGGGGGGGGGGGGGGGGGGGGGGGGGGGGGGGGGGGGGGGGGGGGGGGGGGGGGGGGGGGGGGGGGGGGGGGGGGGGGGGGGGGGGGGGGGGGGGGGGGGGGGGGGGGGGGGGGGGGGGGGGGGGGGGGGGGGGGGGGGGGGGGGGGGGGGGGGGGGGGGGGGGGGGGGGGGGGGGGGGGGGGGGGGGGGGGGGGGGGGGGGGGGGGGGGGGGGGGGGGGGGGGGGGGGGGGGGGGGGGGGGGGGGGGGGGGGGGGGGGGGGGGGGGGGGGGGGGGGGGGGGGGGGGGGGGGGGGGGGGGGGGGGGGGGGGGGGGGGGGGGGGGGGGGGGGGGGGGGGGGGGGGGGGGGGGGGGGGGGGGGGGGGGGGGGGGGGGGGGGGGGGGGGGGGGGGGGGGGGGGGGGGGGGGGGGGGGGGGGGGGGGGGGGGGGGGGGGGGGGGGGGGGGGGGGGGGGGGGGGGGGGGGGGGGGGGGGGGGGGGGGGGGGGGGGGGGGGGGGGGGGGGGGGGGGGGGGGGGGGGGGGGGGGGGGGGGGGGGGGGGGGGGGGGGGGGGGGGGGGGGGGGGGGGGGGGGGGGGGGGGGGGGGGGGGGGGGGGGGGGGGGGGGGGGGGGGGGGGGGGGGGGGGGGGGGGGGGGGGGGGGGGGGGGGGGGGGGGGGGGGGGGGGGGGGGGGGGGGGGGGGGGGGGGGGGGGGGGGGGGGGGGGGGGGGGGGGGGGGGGGGGGGGGGGGGGGGGGGGGGGGGGGGGGGGGGGGGGGGGGGGGGGGGGGGGGGGGGGGGGGGGGGGGGGGGGGGGGGGGGGGGGGGGGGGGGGGGGGGGGGGGGGGGGGGGGGGGGGGGGGGGGGGGGGGGGGGGGGGGGGGGGGGGGGGGGGGGGGGGGGGGGGGGGGGGGGGGGGGGGGGGGGGGGGGGGGGGGGGGGGGGGGGGGGGGGGGGGGGGGGGGGGGGGGGGGGGGGGGGGGGGGGGGGGGGGGGGGGGGGGGGGGGGGGGGGGGGGGGGGGGGGGGGGGGGGGGGGGGGGGGGGGGGGGGGGGGGGGGGGGGGGGGGGGGGGGGGGGGGGGGGGGGGGGGGGGGGGGGGGGGGGGGGGGGGGGGGGGGGGGGGGGGGGGGGGGGGGGGGGGGGGGGGGGGGGGGGGGGGGGGGGGGGGGGGGGGGGGGGGGGGGGGGGGGGGGGGGGGGGGGGGGGGGGGGGGGGGGGGGGGGGGGGGGGGGGGGGGGGGGGGGGGGGGGGGGGGGGGGGGGGGGGGGGGGGGGGGGGGGGGGGGGGGGGGGGGGGGGGGGGGGGGGGGGGGGGGGGGGGGGGGGGGGGGGGGGGGGGGGGGGGGGGGGGGGGGGGGGGGGGGGGGGGGGGGGGGGGGGGGGGGGGGGGGGGGGGGGGGGGGGGGGGGGGGGGGGGGGGGGGGGGGGGGGGGGGGGGGGGGGGGGGGGGGGGGGGGGGGGGGGGGGGGGGGGGGGGGGGGGGGGGGGGGGGGGGGGGGGGGGGGGGGGGGGGGGGGGGGGGGGGGGGGGGGGGGGGGGGGGGGGGGGGGGGGGGGGGGGGGGGGGGGGGGGGGGGGGGGGGGGGGGGGGGGGGGGGGGGGGGGGGGGGGGGGGGGGGGGGGGGGGGGGGGGGGGGGGGGGGGGGGGGGGGGGGGGGGGGGGGGGGGGGGGGGGGGGGGGGGGGGGGGGGGGGGGGGGGGGGGGGGGGGGGGGGGGGGGGGGGGGGGGGGGGGGGGGGGGGGGGGGGGGGGGGGGGGGGGGGGGGGGGGGGGGGGGGGGGGGGGGGGGGGGGGGGGGGGGGGGGGGGGGGGGGGGGGGGGGGGGGGGGGGGGGGGGGGGGGGGGGGGGGGGGGGGGGGGGGGGGGGGGGGGGGGGGGGGGGGGGGGGGGGGGGGGGGGGGGGGGGGGGGGGGGGGGGGGGGGGGGGGGGGGGGGGGGGGGGGGGGGGGGGGGGGGGGGGGGGGGGGGGGGGGGGGGGGGGGGGGGGGGGGGGGGGGGGGGGGGGGGGGGGGGGGGGGGGGGGGGGGGGGGGGGGGGGGGGGGGGGGGGGGGGGGGGGGGGGGGGGGGGGGGGGGGGGGGGGGGGGGGGGGGGGGGGGGGGGGGGGGGGGGGGGGGGGGGGGGGGGGGGGGGGGGGGGGGGGGGGGGGGGGGGGGGGGGGGGGGGGGGGGGGGGGGGGGGGGGGGGGGGGGGGGGGGGGGGGGGGGGGGGGGGGGGGGGGGGGGGGGGGGGGGGGGGGGGGGGGGGGGGGGGGGGGGGGGGGGGGGGGGGGGGGGGGGGGGGGGGGGGGGGGGGGGGGGGGGGGGGGGGGGGGGGGGGGGGGGGGGGGGGGGGGGGGGGGGGGGGGGGGGGGGGGGGGGGGGGGGGGGGGGGGGGGGGGGGGGGGGGGGGGGGGGGGGGGGGGGGGGGGGGGGGGGGGGGGGGGGGGGGGGGGGGGGGGGGGGGGGGGGGGGGGGGGGGGGGGGGGGGGGGGGGGGGGGGGGGGGGGGGGGGGGGGGGGGGGGGGGGGGGGGGGGGGGGGGGGGGGGGGGGGGGGGGGGGGGGGGGGGGGGGGGGGGGGGGGGGGGGGGGGGGGGGGGGGGGGGGGGGGGGGGGGGGGGGGGGGGGGGGGGGGGGGGGGGGGGGGGGGGGGGGGGGGGGGGGGGGGGGGGGGGGGGGGGGGGGGGGGGGGGGGGGGGGGGGGGGGGGGGGGGGGGGGGGGGGGGGGGGGGGGGGGGGGGGGGGGGGGGGGGGGGGGGGGGGGGGGGGGGGGGGGGGGGGGGGGGGGGGGGGGGGGGGGGGGGGGGGGGGGGGGGGGGGGGGGGGGGGGGGGGGGGGGGGGGGGGGGGGGGGGGGGGGGGGGGGGGGGGGGGGGGGGGGGGGGGGGGGGGGGGGGGGGGGGGGGGGGGGGGGGGGGGGGGGGGGGGGGGGGGGGGGGGGGGGGGGGGGGGGGGGGGGGGGGGGGGGGGGGGGGGGGGGGGGGGGGGGGGGGGGGGGGGGGGGGGGGGGGGGGGGGGGGGGGGGGGGGGGGGGGGGGGGGGGGGGGGGGGGGGGGGGGGGGGGGGGGGGGGGGGGGGGGGGGGGGGGGGGGGGGGGGGGGGGGGGGGGGGGGGGGGGGGGGGGGGGGGGGGGGGGGGGGGGGGGGGGGGGGGGGGGGGGGGGGGGGGGGGGGGGGGGGGGGGGGGGGGGGGGGGGGGGGGGGGGGGGGGGGGGGGGGGGGGGGGGGGGGGGGGGGGGGGGGGGGGGGGGGGGGGGGGGGGGGGGGGGGGGGGGGGGGGGGGGGGGGGGGGGGGGGGGGGGGGGGGGGGGGGGGGGGGGGGGGGGGGGGGGGGGGGGGGGGGGGGGGGGGGGGGGGGGGGGGGGGGGGGGGGGGGGGGGGGGGGGGGGGGGGGGGGGGGGGGGGGGGGGGGGGGGGGGGGGGGGGGGGGGGGGGGGGGGGGGGGGGGGGGGGGGGGGGGGGGGGGGGGGGGGGGGGGGGGGGGGGGGGGGGGGGGGGGGGGGGGGGGGGGGGGGGGGGGGGGGGGGGGGGGGGGGGGGGGGGGGGGGGGGGGGGGGGGGGGGGGGGGGGGGGGGGGGGGGGGGGGGGGGGGGGGGGGGGGGGGGGGGGGGGGGGGGGGGGGGGGGGGGGGGGGGGGGGGGGGGGGGGGGGGGGGGGGGGGGGGGGGGGGGGGGGGGGGGGGGGGGGGGGGGGGGGGGGGGGGGGGGGGGGGGGGGGGGGGGGGGGGGGGGGGGGGGGGGGGGGGGGGGGGGGGGGGGGGGGGGGGGGGGGGGGGGGGGGGGGGGGGGGGGGGGGGGGGGGGGGGGGGGGGGGGGGGGGGGGGGGGGGGGGGGGGGGGGGGGGGGGGGGGGGGGGGGGGGGGGGGGGGGGGGGGGGGGGGGGGGGGGGGGGGGGGGGGGGGGGGGGGGGGGGGGGGGGGGGGGGGGGGGGGGGGGGGGGGGGGGGGGGGGGGGGGGGGGGGGGGGGGGGGGGGGGGGGGGGGGGGGGGGGGGGGGGGGGGGGGGGGGGGGGGGGGGGGGGGGGGGGGGGGGGGGGGGGGGGGGGGGGGGGGGGGGGGGGGGGGGGGGGGGGGGGGGGGGGGGGGGGGGGGGGGGGGGGGGGGGGGGGGGGGGGGGGGGGGGGGGGGGGGGGGGGGGGGGGGGGGGGGGGGGGGGGGGGGGGGGGGGGGGGGGGGGGGGGGGGGGGGGGGGGGGGGGGGGGGGGGGGGGGGGGGGGGGGGGGGGGGGGGGGGGGGGGGGGGGGGGGGGGGGGGGGGGGGGGGGGGGGGGGGGGGGGGGGGGGGGGGGGGGGGGGGGGGGGGGGGGGGGGGGGGGGGGGGGGGGGGGGGGGGGGGGGGGGGGGGGGGGGGGGGGGGGGGGGGGGGGGGGGGGGGGGGGGGGGGGGGGGGGGGGGGGGGGGGGGGGGGGGGGGGGGGGGGGGGGGGGGGGGGGGGGGGGGGGGGGGGGGGGGGGGGGGGGGGGGGGGGGGGGGGGGGGGGGGGGGGGGGGGGGGGGGGGGGGGGGGGGGGGGGGGGGGGGGGGGGGGGGGGGGGGGGGGGGGGGGGGGGGGGGGGGGGGGGGGGGGGGGGGGGGGGGGGGGGGGGGGGGGGGGGGGGGGGGGGGGGGGGGGGGGGGGGGGGGGGGGGGGGGGGGGGGGGGGGGGGGGGGGGGGGGGGGGGGGGGGGGGGGGGGGGGGGGGGGGGGGGGGGGGGGGGGGGGGGGGGGGGGGGGGGGGGGGGGGGGGGGGGGGGGGGGGGGGGGGGGGGGGGGGGGGGGGGGGGGGGGGGGGGGGGGGGGGGGGGGGGGGGGGGGGGGGGGGGGGGGGGGGGGGGGGGGGGGGGGGGGGGGGGGGGGGGGGGGGGGGGGGGGGGGGGGGGGGGGGGGGGGGGGGGGGGGGGGGGGGGGGGGGGGGGGGGGGGGGGGGGGGGGGGGGGGGGGGGGGGGGGGGGGGGGGGGGGGGGGGGGGGGGGGGGGGGGGGGGGGGGGGGGGGGGGGGGGGGGGGGGGGGGGGGGGGGGGGGGGGGGGGGGGGGGGGGGGGGGGGGGGGGGGGGGGGGGGGGGGGGGGGGGGGGGGGGGGGGGGGGGGGGGGGGGGGGGGGGGGGGGGGGGGGGGGGGGGGGGGGGGGGGGGGGGGGGGGGGGGGGGGGGGGGGGGGGGGGGGGGGGGGGGGGGGGGGGGGGGGGGGGGGGGGGGGGGGGGGGGGGGGGGGGGGGGGGGGGGGGGGGGGGGGGGGGGGGGGGGGGGGGGGGGGGGGGGGGGGGGGGGGGGGGGGGGGGGGGGGGGGGGGGGGGGGGGGGGGGGGGGGGGGGGGGGGGGGGGGGGGGGGGGGGGGGGGGGGGGGGGGGGGGGGGGGGGGGGGGGGGGGGGGGGGGGGGGGGGGCTCTCGCTCGCTCGCTCGCGCTGCTGCTGCTCCGGCTCTCGCTCGCTGGCTTGCGCTACTGCTGCTCTGACTCTCGCTCGCTCGCTCACGATGCTGCTGCTGCTATGGCTCTCGTTCGCTTGCTCACACTGCTGCTACTGCTCCAGCTCTCGCTCGCTCACTCGCGCTGCTGCTGCTGCTCCGGCTCTCACTCGCGCGCTCGCGCTGCTGCTACTGCTGCTCTCCCCCTCGCTCGTGCTGCTGCTCTGCTCCGATTTAGCTACACTTTAGTCGACTGAATCGACTTTTGGGTCAGTCGATTTTCAGGGGGTGGGCGGGCTCGCTAGAGTTAAGGAAGAACCACTCGCAACGGGGAGGGGGGCTCGCCGGAGAGGTACCCCACTATCTATCTTAGGGATCAGGGTGGGGGCGGTGGTCGCCCCTTCGGCGGCGGCATCCATACCAGCCGGATCTGCTGCTGCTGCTCCGGCTCTCGCTCGCTCGCTCGCGCTGCTGCTGCTCCGGCTCTCGCTCGCTGGCTTGGGGGGGGGGGGGGGGGGGGGGGGGGGGGGGGGGGGGGGGGGGGGGGGGGGGGGGGGGGGGGGGGGGGGGGGGGGGGGGGGGGGGGGGGGGGGGGGGGGGGGGGGGGGGGGGGGGGGGGGGGGGGGGGGGGGGGGGGGGGGGGGGGGGGGGGGGGGGGGGGGGGGGGGGGGGGGGGGGGGGGGGGGGGGGGGGGGGGGGGGGGGGGGGGGGGGGGGGGGGGGGGGGGGGGGGGGGGGGGGGGGGGGGGGGGGGGGGGGGGGGGGGGGGGGGGGGGGGGGGGGGGGGGGGGGGGGGGGGGGGGGGGGGGGGGGGGGGGGGGGGGGGGGGGGGGGGGGGGGGGGGGGGGGGGGGGGGGGGGGGGGGGGGGGGGGGGGGGGGGGGGGGGGGGGGGGGGGGGGGGGGGGGGGGGGGGGGGGGGGGGGGGGGGGGGGGGGGGGGGGGGGGGGGGGGGGGGGGGGGGGGGGGGGGGGGCCGAGTTGTCTTGCCTATCTCACATAAAGTTGCCAATATTTGGCAAGTCTTGATATTGCCAATATTTGGCAATTCCAACATTTGGCTAGCCAAATATTGGCAGCAAACCAATCATGCTCGTAAATCTATCACTTTTTGGTAATGTATTTTACATCTTCTATAGGAGATGCTATTAGAATCACACTTGAGATTAACGATGTCTGTCTTGTGCTGCTTCCGCCTCGACGTCTTACGGCTCACCGGAGCTGCTCCAATGACGGAACGATCCATCACAACAGAGCAGTGCCCTGGACGCCGTCTACAGATTCCTCAGATCTTCCTCCACACCTCTGACAGCCACCTCTGCCTCAACTTCTTCAGCGACCAACCCAATGATGCTGAGGTCGACACGGCTACGGCAAATAGGTTGTACACTTGTCACATCACTTATTACTCTACATTCATGTCGATCCATTAGGGCTATTTTGGTTCAACAGAAAAACATAGCAATAGGAAATTTTGCTATGGCACTCTACTATTCAATTATTCATGCATTTTGTTGAAAGGAATGGAGCAAAACATCCACCTGGACATACTTTTCAAAATCCTATGCATGAAAACAAGACCAAGTGCATTAGTGGCAGAAGAAGTGCATTAGTGGCAGAATAACATTCTAACTATACACGCTTTCATATGGTTCCACTTTATTTTGGCCATGTTTCTTTGCATTCCTCTGCTCCTCCTTTTCCTGTGAACCAAACACCCAAGTTGACAGAAATCCTGTGTTCACAAATGCTATGTTTCCCATGTTCATTCCTATCCTATTCCGGTGTTTTTCCTCCTATCCCTGCGTTTTTAGAATCATGCAAGCCAAATGAGCCCTTATAGACTTACGCCAGTTACAGGTAGGTGTCGAAGAAAACTTTGTGTGGTTTGTCCTGCTACGGCCGCGATGTCGTCCACCTCACCTGAGCTGCTCCATCGACAGAAGCATCCACCAAACTAGACATCACGACTCCTGACCGTCTTTCGCTGCCTCAGATCTCCTTCCCTGCCGCCGGCACCCACCGCAACAGCATCACCATCATCGACTCAGCAGATTAACCTGAGGAGTACACGGGTCCACAAGAGACGTCGCACTCTTTTGTTTCTGCTTATGTTATGCATTGCTTAATATTACCTGCTAGGGGGGGGGGGGGGGGGGGGGGGGGGGGGGGGGGGGGGGGGGGGGGGGGGGGGGGGGGGGGGGGGGGGGGGGGGGGGGGGGGGGGGGGGGGGGGGGGGGGGGGGGGGGGGGGGGGGGGGGGGGGGGGGGGGGGGGGGGGGGGGGGGGGGGGGGGGGGGGGGGGGGGGGGGGGGGGGGGGGGGGGGGGGGGGGGGGGGGGGGGGGGGGGGGGGGGGGGGGGGGGGGGGGGGGGGGGGGGGCTGTGGAATCTGAATGTTACTGTCGAAACTGAACGCAATGGTAGCAGAGAGGCTTCACATGGGATAGTTTAGGGAGGGCCTGCAGTTCATCTTCAACCTGCACCCCCCTGAGCTGCCAGCCACCACCGGCCGAACCCCGCGCCGCCTTGCCGCCTCGAAACAACTACCCACCGCCGGTCCGCCGCCGCCTCGCCGCCCCGAAACAACTCCCCACCGTCGGTCCGTCACCGCCCCGGCCAGCCCTCTAGGGGGGGGGGGGGGGGGCCGCGCGCACCAAGCTTTTTCTCCGGCGATCCCCATGCCACCGCCCCACCACTGCGCCCCCCACCGTCGGCGAGCAGCACCCCACCCAGAACCCTAAGATAGATAGTGGGCTACCTCTCCGGCAAGCCCCCCTCCCTGCTGCGGGTGGTTCTTCCTTAACTCCGGCAAGACCCACCACCCCCTGAAAATCGACTGACCCAAAAGTCGATTCAGTCGACTGAAGTGTAGCTAAATCAGAGCAGAGCAGCAGCACGAGCGAGGGGGAGAGTAGCAGCGTGAGCGAGCGAGTGAGAGCCAGAGCAGCAGCAGCAGCGCGAGCGAGCGAGAGCCCGGGCAGCAGCAGCAGCAGCGCGAGCGAGCGAGCCAGAGCCGGAGTAGCAGCAGCTGGGCGAGCGAGCGAGAGCCGGAGCAGCAGCAGCAGCGTGAGCGACCGAGCGATAGTCGGAGCAGCAGTAGCAGATCCGGTTGGTATGGACGCCGCCGCCGAAGGGGCCTCGCACTGGGGAGAGCCGCCATGGAGATGTCGCCCGCGGCACCGGCTTCGAGGTAGCCGCTCCATGGGGGTGCGGGATGGAGCACCGTCGGCGCCGGGAGGTCGAGTTAAGGAGAAGGTGCGATGCGATGAGTGTAAAATCTCTTTGGTGGCGCCGAGTAGGCCTCGGCTTCGTCCGAGGAGTCGGTGAGGATGCTGCAGTTCCGGTGGAGCAGGTTAAGGTGGCGCTGTGGGGATGGAGCAGCCGCGATAGACGAGGCGATCGTCGGAGCAGCTCCTTGGAGGTGGAGGACGGGGCAGCTGAACCGGCAGGACGACGGGATGGACGACGGATCCTCATCCGGGGAGGCAGATGAGGGACGTCGAGCTGTTCCAGTGGACGACGTCGTCGGGGAAGAGGCTTCGGCTGGGCAGCGGTGAGGTGGCCAACGGAGGAGGGTTGGTTTTCGCCGCTGGAGCGGAGAGGTTATGGCGGCCAGATTTTGAATGGCAAAAAGGAGGCGATGGGAGGGGGGAACCATGACTTAGGGACGCGCTTGTCCAAAGGGGGGGGGGGGGGGGGGGGGGGGGGGGGGGGGGGGGGGGGGGGGGGGGGGGGGGGGGGGGGGGGGGGGGGGGGGGGGGGGGGGGGGGGGGGGGGGGGGGGGGGGGGGGGGGGGGGGGGGGGGGGGGGGGGGGGGGGGGGGGGGGGGGGGGGGGGGGGGGGGGGGGGGGGGGGGGGGGGGGGGGGGGGGGGGGGGGGGGGGGGGGGGGGGGGGGGGGGGGGGGGGGGGGGGGGGGGGGGGGGGGGGGGGGGGGGGGGGGGGGGGGGGGGGGGGGGGGGGGGGGGGGGGGGGGGGGGGGGGGGGGGGGGGGGGGGGGGGGGGGGGGGGGGGGGGGGGGGGGGGGGGGGGGGGGGGGGGGGGGGGGGGGGGGGGGGGGGGGGGGGGGGGGGGGGGGGGGGGGGGGGGGGGGGGGGGGGGGGGGGGGGGGGGGGGGGGGGGGGGGGGGGGGGGGGGGGGGGGGGGGGGGGGGGGGGGGGGGGGGGGGGGGGGGGGGGGGGGGGGGGGGGGGGGGGGGGGGGGGGGGGGGGGGGGGGGGGGGGGGGGGGGGGGGGGGGGGGGGGGGGGGGGGGGGGGGGGGGGGGGGGGGGGGGGGGGGGGGGGGGGGGGGGGGGGGGGGGGGGGGGGGGGGGGGGGGGGGGGGGGGGGGGGGGGGGGGGGGGGGGGGGGGGGGGGGGGGGGGGGGGGGGGGGGGGGGGGGGGGGGGGGGGGGGGGGGGGGGGGGGGGGGGGGGGGGGGGGGGGGGGGGGGGGGGGGGGGGGGGGGGGGGGGGGGGGGGGGGGGGGGGGGGGGGGGGGGGGGGGGGGGGGGGGGGGGGGGGGGGGGGGGGGGGGGGGGGGGGGGGGGGGGGGGGGGGGGGGGGGGGGGGGGGGGGGGGGGGGGGGGGGGGGGGGGGGGGGGGGGGGGGGGGGGGGGGGGGGGGGGGGGGGGGGGGGGGGGGGGGGGGGGGGGGGGGGGGGGGGGGGGGGGGGGGGGGGGGGGGGGGGGGGGGGGGGGGGGGGGGGGGGGGGGGGGGGGGGGGGGGGGGGGGGGGGGGGGGGGGGGGGGGGGGGGGGGGGGGGGGGGGGGGGGGGGGGGGGGGGGGGGGGGGGGGGGGGGGGGGGGGGGGGGGGGGGGGGGGGGGGGGGGGGGGGGGGGGGTAAAATATATTATATGTAGTATAACATGTTCATAACCACACCATGTGTATCACTATTATGTATATTCACACATGCGTCGGTTTAAAACACTATGATAAATTCTTCAAATATCTGAATTCGCTTTTTATAATGAAGTATGATCTCTATTCATCTTTTACACCCACACAATCCTCTTATCTTTGTAGCTAGCTGGCGCTAACTTTCTCTCATGCATGCACACGCCCGCATCCCTCTCACCCTCCCTCAGCATTCTCTAGCTCCATCGCGCAAATTCGTCTTTTCACTTTAGGTCGTTCACCCACGGTGTGTGTAGGCCCCCCAGCTCCTTCTTTACGGCACACATCAATCGATATGCCTCTCTAGCCAGGTGTGCCTAGCACAAACACAAGCTTCCCCTCTTCTCTTATCACCGCCCATGCCTCACTCCCACCACTCTTTTCATCGATCTCGTACTCGCACACTCCTCCCCCCTCGATATAGTATGACTCTCGCACCACCTCCTAGATGCATCCCTCTCTCTCTATCCTTCTCCCTGTGCCTCATTTTCTTCTAACACACACATGCATGTATACCGATCGATCTCCTAACATATACCTAGGTCGACTTTAACTATTCCCCTCCCCCATCGATCGACGTACCTCACAAGTTATGTCTCTCCTTTCTCTGACAAAGGACGATTGATCTTCCTATGTAGTTATGTCTGCTTACCACAGCCATATCGCCCCCCTCATCATTCGTGCATGCCTCCTGACCCGTCTCTCACACGCACGTGCACAGACAGGCAGCCATCCCCTCTCTTATTGATATTGCAGGCGTGCCCTCCGGTTGTCTAGCAAGCCTATCCCACCATTTGTTAGAAGCAACTCCACTACCACCCCCTCCAACACTCTAGCTCTGTCTCTCTCCCAACCTTATTCCTCTCCTACACATATGCATGGATGCCGATCGATCTCCCTTAATACATGAGGTAGATCGATCTCCCTTAATACATGAGGCATGCCTCTCTCC
The DNA here is from genome assembly GCA_036873465.1 of Thinopyrum obtusiflorum. NCBI lineage: Eukaryota > Viridiplantae > Streptophyta > Magnoliopsida > Poales > Poaceae > Thinopyrum > Thinopyrum obtusiflorum. The sequence continues at coordinate 2,622 of JAAAWM010011325.1, read as the reverse complement.
TCCTCCACACACATACCAGCGGGGGGGGGGGGGGGGGGGGGGGGGGCCCCCCCCCACCACACACCGATAGTCGAGCGTTGTAGGTAGGTATCCATGCCACAGAGACAAACTGCACCTGTCCCCTCTCACGTTCCAGTAGGCCAGCCACTCTGTATCTTTGACGTGGGCACACACAAATTCGATGCACTCTTTATCGATCGCGCGCGCACACACACACACACATCATCCCTCTCTTCGGGGGGGGGGGGGGGGGGGGGGGGGGGGGGGGGGGGGGGGGGGGGGGGGGGGGGGGGGGGGGGGGGGGGGGGGGGGGGGGGGGGGGGGGGGGGGGGGGGGGGGGGGGGGGGGGGGGGGGGGGGGGGGGGGGGGGGGGGGGGGGGGGGGGGGGGGGGGGGGGGGGGGGGGGGGGGGGGGGGGGGGGGGGGGGGGGGGGGGGGGGGGGGGGGGGGGGGGGGGGGGGGGGGGGGGGGGGGGGGGGGGGGGGGGGGGGGGGGGGGGGGGGGGGGGGGGGGGGGGGGGGGGGGGGGGGGGGGGGGGGGGGGGGGGGGGGGGGGGGGGGGGGGGGGGGGGGGGGGGGGGGGGGGGGGGGGGGGGGGGGGGGGGGGGGGGGGGGGGGGGGGGGGGGGGGGGGGGGGGGGGGGGGGGGGGGGGGGGGGGGGGGGGGGGGGGGGGGGGGGGGGGGGGGGGGGGGGGGGGGGGGGGGGGGGGGGGGGGGGGGGGGGGGGGGGGGGGGGGGGGGGGGGGGGGGGGGGGGGGGGGGGGGGGGGGGGGGGGGGGGGGGGGGGGGGGGGGGGGGGGGGGGGGGGGGGGGGGGGGGGGGGGGGGGGGGGGGGGGGGGGGGGGGGGGGGGGGGGGGGGGGGGGGGGGGGGGGGGGGGGGGGGGGGGGGGGGGGGGGGGGGGGGGGGGGGGGGGGGGGGGGGGGGGGGGGGGGGGGGGGGGGGGGGGGGGGGGGGGGGGGGGGGGGGGGGGGGGGGGGGGGGGGGGGGGGGGGGGGGGGGGGGGGGGGGGGGGGGGGGGGGGGGGGGGGGGGGGGGGGGGGGGGGGGGGGGGGGGGGGGGGGGGGGGGGGGGGGGGGGGGGGGGGGGGGGGGGGGGGGGGGGGGGGGGGGGGGGGGGGGGGGGGGGGGGGGGGGGGGGGGGGGGGGGGGGGGGGGGGGGGGGGGGGGGGGGGGGGGGGGGGGGGGGGGGGGGGGGGGGGGGGGGGGGGGGGGGGGGGGGGGGGGGGGGGGGGGGGGGGGGGGGGGGGGGGGGGGGGGGGGGGGGGGGGGGGGGGGGGGGGGGGGGGGGGGGGGGGGGGGGGGGGGGGGGGGGGGGGGGGGGGGGGGGGGGGGGGGGGGGGGGGGGGGGGGGGGGGGGGGGGGGGGGGGGGGGGGGGGGGGGGGGGGGGGGGGGGGGGGGGGGGGGGGGGGGGGGGGGGGGGGGGGGGGGGGGGGGGGGGGGGGGGGGGGGGGGGGGGGGGGGGGGGGGGGGGGGGGGGGGGGGGGGGGGGGGGGGGGGGGGGGGGGGGGGGGGGGGGGGGGGGGGGGGGGGGGGGGGGGGGGGGGGGGGGGGGGGGGGGGGGGGGGGGGGGGGGGGGGGGGGGGGGGGGGGGGGGGGGGGGGGGGGGGGGGGGGGGGGGGGGGGGGGGGGGGGGGGGGGGGGGGGGGGGGGGGGGGGGGGGGGGGGGGGGGGGGGGGGGGGGGGGGGGGGGGGGGGGGGGGGGGGGGGGGGGGGGGGGGGGGGGGGGGGGGGGGGGGGGGGGGGGGGGGGGGGGGGGGGGGGGGGGGGGGGGGGGGTGTTTTTGTGCGAGACACACCAATCAAAAGCAAGAATAAAAAGATACCGGTCAAGATTGGGACTGCAAGGTTCTGAAGGTATAAATAGTGAAGGTAACAGTGATGAATTGGCTCATGAGTCGTTCAGTGTGATGAATTGGCCCATTTATGTTTTTTTAGTCTTTCTCCCACTTTTCTCTGAAGGTTATTGGTTTTCGTTTTCCCTGTGTTTTCTTTTGTTGGTTTTTTGTACCTTTTTTATTTTATTTTTTTCTTTCGAATTGATAGTTTTTTATTTTCCTTTTTTTTAAATAAGCAACCAATTTTAAGTAAGTGTTCCACACTAGCGGGCTGGTATGATTGGGATTGCTAGAGTTGCTCTTAGCACCTCGCTCGAGCCTGTCTGAGTAGATGCGGACTTCAAATGTTTTTGTTTTCTTACAAACAAGGCCAAAATTCTTGCAGCAAGACCCAACAGTTTTTGTTTTCTTACAAACAAGGCCCAAATTTTGACAAGTCGGGTGAATTTTCATGAGAAATTTTGGCAGCATAACGCGTTGGGAAGAATCCAAATCATCGTGTAATAATTCATTCCAAAATTCATTCATGCACTCCAAGTTAGTCAGTACACTGGATGAAACATCTCATATCATCATCCTACCAAGTCATTTCCCCAACAAAAGTCGAACATAACTAACAAGAAGCTAAGCTAATACCACCACAAACTAAACAAGCTGATGCATGAATTTAACAGCTTCCACTACTCACTATTGGCCCATTCCTTGTGTTGTCGACACACCGAGACACACCGAGACAGAGACAGACCTCCCTTGTGTTGAATACAATAGAAGCTAAGAGCTAGCACCCA
>JAAAWM010011324.1:0-73220 GCA_036873465.1 Thinopyrum obtusiflorum | reverse complement strand
TCGGAGATACATCTTTGAAGTACTCCAGTAGTACTTTTCTTGTAGAGCTCTCCATCGTGAACCTTGTAGGCCTTCCAACGCCGGACAATGCGGCGAGCCTCATTCTGGTCTTCGGGAAGCTCCTTCCTATTAATGTAGGCCAAGAAAGGTTCGGTCCATGGGGCAATGACTGCCATAATGAGATGGGCCGACGGTGTTATTTCGGTGGCTGAGCCCCCGATACTATCGGTGTGTTCGGGATTTGGAGCTGTATTCGGATCTAGACTATTGTTGCCGCACTCCCATTGCCACACCACGGATGGCTTAAAAAGCCTTTCCAGAAAGATGTTAGGTGGGACGGGGTCGCGCTTAGCGCCGATGCGAGCAAGGATGTCCGCTGCTTGGTTACTTTCTCGGGCGACGTGATGAAATTCAAGCCCCTCGAACCGAGCCGACATTTTTAGTACGGCATTGCGATAAGCTGCCATCTTTGGATCTTTGGCGTCAAAGTCGCCGTTTATTTGAGATATGGCGAGGTTCGAGTCCCCGCGCACCTCCAGGCATTGTATGCCCATGGATACGGCCATCCGAAGACCATGCAGTAGGGCCTCGTATTCGGCTGCGTTGTTATTGTCTGTGTATAATATCTGGAGTACATACTGGACGACGTCTTCGGTGGGGGATGTTAACACGACTCCCGCTCCCAGCCCTGCCAACATTTTGGAGCCGTCAAAATACATAACCCAATTGGAATATGCGCCGTACTCTTTAGGGATTTTGGCCTCTGTCTATTCAGCGACGAAGTCGGCCAGTACTTGGCATTTGATGGCTCGTCGTGGCTTGTATGTTATGTTGAATGGAAGTAGCTCTATGGCCCATTTGGCGATCCGTCCCGTGGCATCGCGATTGTTTATTATGTCATTGAGTGGGACCTCAGAAGCCACCGTGATTGAACACTCCTGGAAGTAGTGTCGTAGCTTGCGGGATGCCATGAAGACCGCGTATGCTATCTTTTGGTAGTGGGGGTACCGGGATTTGCACGGTGTGAGGACGGTGGATACGTAGTATGCTGGTTTTTGTAGTGGGAATTTGTGTCCGTCCTGTTCTCGTTCCACGACGAGCACGGCGCTCACCACCTGATGTGTTGCCGATATGTATAGCAACATGGGTTCGCCCGCGTTTGGTGCAGCCAGGATTGGATTGCTTGCTAGGAGGGTCTTTATTTCCTCCAGTCCGGTGGTCGCCGCGTCTGTCCATTCGAAGTTATTGGTGCGTCGTAAGAGGCGATAGAGTGGTAGCGCCTTTTCTCCTAATCTGGAGATAAAGCAACTTAATGCTGCCACACAGCCAGCTTGTTTCTGGACTTGTTTGAGGTCTGTTGGTGTAGCCAACTGTGACAGAGCTCGGATTTTAGCTGGGTTTGCTTCTATTCCTCTGTTGAAAATGATGAAGCCCAGCAGCTTTCCAGCGAGGACGCCGAAGACACACTTTTCCGGGTTGGGTTTAATGTCATACGCGCGGAGGTTGTCGAATGTGAGACGTAAATCGTCTATTAGTGTTTTGATGTGCCTAGTTTTGATGACGACATCATCGATGTAGGCCTCTACTGTCTTGCCGATCTGCTTCTCCAGGCATGTTTGAATCATGCGTTGGTATGTCGCGCCGGCGTTCTTGAGCCCGAAGGGCATGGTGTTGAAGCAGAATGGCCCGTATGGGGTAATAAATGTTATTGCAGCTTGGTCGGACTCCTTCATTTTGATTTGATGGTATCCGGAATATGCATCGAGGAAACACAGTGAGTCGTGTCCTGCGGTGGCGTCAATGATTTGATCAATGCGGGGAAGGGGGAAGGGATCCTTAGGGCAAGCCTTGTTGAGGTCCTTGAAATCGACACACAGGCGCCAGGATTTATCCTTCTTTGGTACCATCACCAGGTTTGCCAGCCAGTCCGGATGTTTGATTTCTCTAATGAATCCGGCTTCGATAAGCTTGGCCAGCTCCTCCCCCATAGCTTGTTGCTTGGGTTCGGAAAAGCGCCGCAGTGTCTGCTTGACCGGTTTAAATCCCTTTAATATATTGAGGCTATGTTCGGCCAACTTGCGTGGGATCCCTGGCATATCCGAAGGGTGCCAGGCAAATATGTCCCAGTTTTCGCACAGGAATTCTCGTAGTGCGGCGTCAACTGTTGGGTTTAGTTGCGCTCCGATAGATGCTGTCTTCTTGGGGTCCGTTGGGTGGACCTAGAATTTGACTATTTCTTCTGCTGGTTTGAAGGAGGTGGATTTGGGGCGTTTGTCGAGGATCATGTCATCCCTGTCCACCGTGGAGCATAGTGCAGTTAATTCTTCGGCCGCGAGGGCTTCGGATAGCGCCTCCAGGGCCAGGGATGCGGTTTTGTTTTCAGCGCGGAGTGCTGTGTCCGGATCACTGATGAGAGTGATTATACCGTTTGGTCCGGGCATTTTGAGCTTCATATACCCGTAATGGGGTATGGCTTGGAAGCGTGTAAAGGCATCCCGCCCCAACAGGGCGTGGTATCCGCTGCTGAAAGGGGCCACTTGGAAAGTTATTTCTTCGGACCGATAGTTCTCTGGCGTGCCGAATACTACGTCAAGTGTGATTTTGCCCGTGCACCGCGCCTCCCGGCTGGGAATAATTCCTCGGAAGGTTGTGCTACTTTCCTTGATGCGGCTCCTGTCTATTTCCATTTTATGGAGTGTGTCCTCATAAATGAGGTTTAGTCCGCTGCCGCCGTCCATGAGGACCTTGGTAAGTTGAAACCCGTCCACGATGGGACTGAGGACTAGCGCGGCTGGCACTCGGACTGTTCTGTACTTCGGTTTATCACCGGCATTAAATGTTATAGCCGTGTCGTGCCAAGGGTTTATTCAAGCGATTTGGCAGACTTCTGCGAGGTCACGAAGTGCCCTTTTGCGCTTGTTGTTTGAAGTGAATGTCTCAAAGACCGTCAATACTCTTGTGCCATCGTCTTCTGGGGGGTGCTGTTCTGGGGCGTCCTTAATAAGGATGTCCTCGCCGCTCTTGGCTACCTGCCATAGTATCCAACATGCTCTAAGGCTGTGGGTTGCCACGGTATCTGGTGTTGTATGTATTTTGCATGGGCCATCGAGCCACCCCTCCAGAACGGTGCCGTGCCGCATAGTGGTTTTATGTTTCTTGACTGTTGGACTGGGCGTGCCACGGGGGTGCGCCCTCTTCGCCTGTAGGGGGAGTTGAGTTGGGACCGACGGTTCCCAGCGAGCTGCCTGAGTTTTCCAGGCGCTCTCCATCATGCTGTACTTTTGTATGATGGTTGCTAAGTCAGCGAATTTTAGTATGCGGCAGCGATTGATGGCGTTGAGGATTCCTTCGTCCACGCAATTGTTGCAGAACGCTGATATTGCGTCCTCGTCATGGCAATCTTTTACCTTGTCCTTGACAAGGAGGAATCTGGCCCAGAAGTGGTGGACCGTTTCCTGAGACTGCTGTTTTATGCTCATGAGAGCATCTATGTCCGGGTGGGTGGGTGGAATAAAATCCGAACCCCGACCTGACCGATTATCCGGAGTCTGACGACCTTCCGGGCTTAACAGTCCGGGTTTCGGAATATCTTCTGGTTGTTTAGGACCGCCGTCCGATGCTATGTTCGGAGGGCTGGTCGCATCCTTTCATGGGTGAGTATCCGGCTCTTCCTGAACGGTGATTCGAACATAGTCCATCTTCGATATAGAAGAAGACTCGCCGTCCTGCTCCACGACTACCGCAATCTGGTGGGTGACCGGTGGGGCCTTGATTTCTCCTTGATCGGTTTTAGGCCCGATCCGATCGTAGTCTGTGGCGATTCCCAAAGCGGCAATGTGATCTAGGAGTTTGTTCAACGACGAAAAATCTGCCGGATCCATCTGCTTGGAGTGCTCGGAGTTGATGCGAAGGGGTTTTTCGATGGCCCGAGAGGTCATCGTCGGCTCAACGGCCGAACAGGCAATCATAGTAAAGCCGCCCAGCCGGAGGTTTTGGCCTGGGGCCAGAGCTCCCCCGGAGGTGATGTTGTCTTTAAGGACAAGGTGAGCCATCGAGCCTTTCATCGACGGCACAGTGGAACTCTCAATGAAAGCACCAATGTCGGTGTCAAAACCGGCGGATCTCGGGTAGGGGGTCCCGAACTGTGCGTCTAGGATCGATGGTAACAGGAGACGGGGGACACGACGTTTACCCAGGTTCGGGCCCTCTCTATAGAGGTAATACCCTACTTCCTGCTTGATTGATCTTGATGAATATGAGTATTGCAAGAGTTGATCTACCACGAGATTGTAATGGCTAAACCCTAGAAGTCTAGCCTGTATGACTATGGTAATGTGTATATCCTATCCGGACTACGCCCTCCGGTTTATATAGACACCAGAGGGATCTAGGGTTACATAGAGTCGGTTACATAAGGAGGAATCTTCATAGTCGGTCGTCAAGCTTGCCTTCCACGCCAAGTAGAGTCCAATCCAGACATGGGTGTAGTCTTCGGCCTTCATGTCTTCACAGCCCATCAGTCCGGCCCATGGATAATAGGCCGGACGCCCGAGGACCCCTTAGTCTAGGACTCCCTCACCAGTAGCATTTTTTAGTTTGAGCGCCATTGTGGATATCTTCTCCTCGTCTTGGCGCCAAGCAGCTTGTTCGGCCTTTAACTCTGCCGATGCCTTTTCGGCAGCCGCATTACTAAACTGGGCCTGCTCCGCCTGAAGAATCTCAACGGCGGCAGCACCATCTGCAGCCATGCATATCCCAGTATATAACTTTTAGCGTCATGCTTATATTACAAAAATGTATGTGAAAGGACTTCTCCGAATACATACCTTGCGACTCGTCAAGACACATATTGATTAACGCAATGTCATCCCCTGCCACATCAAGCTTCCGCTGCAGCTCAGCAATATCCGTAGTCCGGGAAGTAGCCAGGGGGGAAGCAGCCTGTGTTCCAGTTAATCAGATTAGTCCTTGAATATTTCTTCTTGATTCTCCGTTCGCTTCCCATGGGAAGCCAACCCAAGTCTCAGGGGCTACTACCTATACACAGATGCATCTTTGCAAATAAACTATAGTTGAAAACATTACATCACAAACCTCGAAGCCTCTTAGCAGGCTCATGAAGGCTTCATTCAATCCGCTCTTCGCGGACAGAATCTTCTCAACCACCGTACCCATCAAGGTACGCTGTTCCCCTGAGACAGATGCTTTTCGCAGCATATCCCTCAACATATCCGGCGTCGTTGGGTCTCCGGAAGCAGCTGTAGTAGCACGACCATCCTTTGAAGGAACCTATTCACCCGTCTCCAGAATCATCATTGGCTGAAAACCGGACAGTCCGGGGCCTTCATTATTGGCCCCCGAGTCCCAGACGATCGGAGGTTCACCTTCGGGTACTGCCTCTTTCATCCCCTGCACCGCTTGTTGATCAAGAAAAACCCTCCGAGATGACACTTCAGAGTCGTCCGCCTTATTGGGCGAGGAGGTTGGGGGAGGCGTCTCGCTTTCCATCATCTCTGGGAGGAGATCTCCCGAAGAAGAGGATTGCCCAGAAAAACTCTGTGCCGAACTGTAAAAATACACAGGCACGTTACACGTCTCTTCGGTAATAGGAAAGAAGCGGGATGCTATCAAAGCACCCCAGATTCACTTATGATTCGGTTGAGGGCTTGTCCTCATGACGGAGCTGTTCAACGGCGTCGCCTTCCAATCCCGAGCTGCTCGACGGTGGCATCTTGCCCCTCTTAGGAGACCGCCCCTCCCAACCTTCGGAGGCGGCCCTTTTCTTCCTGAATGGAGAAGGGATACTTGCTTCTCTTTCGCCTTTGCCTTCGAGCGATGAAATGTCAATTTCTCCGGACTCAGTATCTAATTTACCTTCAGAATGAAGGTCACCCCGGGTCTTCTCACTCTCCACCTTGCCCTCCCCTACCGGCGCCTGGTACGGTGCCGGTGCCAGCATCCTTGTTAACACGGGGTCCGCTGAGTCTTCGGGAAGAGGGGCCGGACACCTAATCCGTTCCGCTTTCTTTATCTAGCCCTGGAAAAAGATGGTTTGCTCAGTGTCTTACCACAGGATATCTGATTATGAGGTGTTCGGCGGACGAGTACTTACCAGGGTATCCGGATGGTTGCAGTCTAGGCCGGTATCTTCGGTGGAGTCCGGCCATTGGTTTCGTTTCCCGAAAAATAATTTCCACATTCCTTCGTGCGTAGTGCCGAAGAAGTGCTGAAGAGTCCGTGGCCCTTCTGGATTAAACTCCCACATACCGAGAGGCCGTCGCTAGCACGGCAGGGTCTGGCGGACTAGCATTACCTGAATAACGTTGACAAGATCGATATCCTTCTCAATGAGGCTTCGAATGCGACTTTGCGGAGTCCGCACCTCATCAACTGATCCCCAGTCCAACCCCTTGTTAATCCATGATGCAAGCTGAATTGGGGGGCTGGGTCGAAACGTAGGCGCAGCTGCCCACTTGGAACCGCGGGGCTCGGTGATATAGAACCACTCCTGCTGCAATAAGTCGGAAGATTCTTTGAAAGATCCTTTTAGCCAAATAGCACTGGTAAGCTTGCTCACTGAGGCACCACCGCACTCCGCCTACTCCCCCTCTATCATTTGCGGTTTCACATTGAAGGTCTTGAGCCACAAGCCGAAGTGTGGAGGAGTTCGGAGGAAGGCTTCGCACGTGACGATAAACGTCGAGATGAGAAGAACCGAGTTCGAGGCGAGATCGTGAAAATCTAGTCCATAATAGAACATGAGCCCCCGGACGAAGGGATTAAGGGCGAACCCTAATCCTCAGAGGAAGTGCGAAACGAACATGACCCTCTCACCGGATCTAGGGGTAGGGATAACCTGCCCCTCCGCGGGAAGCCGATGGAGGATTTCTGCGGTCAGATATCTTGCTGCCCGAAGTTTCGCGATATCCTCCTCTGTGACAGAAGAAGCCACCCACCGGCCTTGACGGCTGGATCTGGACAGGACTGAGGCTTGCGGAGGGTGAAACCTGGGTGTAGGAACTCGAGGTAGTAAGAGTCGAGGAAGAAGCAAGCATGGAGAGAAAAGGCGGGTCTGTGCCCCTTTATAAAGGCCGAGAATATCGAACGCCTCCTCCCGGGCCTTAAAATTTGCCTGTTCCCAAGGAGTTGTACCCTAAGGACGGTTGGGTTACCCACGTCTGTGTCGATAAAGGAATCCCTTAATAAGGGGACACGATCTCTGCTTGGATAAGACATGCCAATGACAACCGCGTCTTGGAACATGGGGCCGCAGGTGAAACAACGGTTCGAAATAATGACCGGACTGACATGATGTCATGTTGTAAAAGTTGTCAGAGGATTGGACTTATAAGTTATTATGCCCTCTGTGGGAGTATATGCTACTCATGCTACAGAGCCGAACTCGATCGTCCGAAGACCATTGTGAAGTATCCGGAAAGAAGGGAACCCGCCTTGCAATGCCGAAGACAAATCTACGCCGGACTCCTCGTCATTGAAGCCAGGTTCAGGGGCTACTGAGGGAGTCCTGGACAAAGGGGTCCTCGGGCGTCCAGCCTATTAGCCATGTGCCGGACTGATGGGCTGTGAAGATACGAAGACCGAAGACTGCACCCGTGTCCGGATGGGACTCTCCTTGGCGTGGAAGGCAAGCTTGGCGACCGAATATGTAGATTCCTTTCCTTTGTAACCGACCTTGTGTAACCCTAGATCCTCCCGGTGTCTATATAAACTGGAGGTCTTAGTCCGGAGGGAGAGAGACTCATTACCATAGTCATACAAGCTAGGCTTTTAGGGTTTAGCCATCTCGATCTCGTGGTAGATCAACTCTTGTAATACTCATATTCCCCCCCCCCCCCCCCCCCCCCCCCCTAGAGGGCTGGCCGGGGCGGCGGCGGACCGGCAGTGGGGAGTGGTTTCGGGGCGGAGAGGCGGCGCTCTTGGGTGGCGGGGTCGACGGTTTGGCCGGTGGTGGCTGGCGGCTCAAGGGGGTGCAGGTTGAAGATGAACTGCAGGCCCTCCCCAAACTACGTGTGAAGTGCTGATACGTCTCCAACGTATCTATAATTTATGAAGTATTCATGCTATTATATTATCCATCTTGGATGTTTAATGGGCTTTACTATGCACTTTTATATTATTTTTGGGACTAACCTATTGACCCAGAGCCCAGTGCCAGTTCCTGTTTTTTCCCTTGTTTCAGTGTTTCGAAGAAAAGGAATATCAAACGGAGTCCAAATGGAATGAAACCTTCGGGAGAGTTATTTTTGTAATGGAAGCAATCCAGAAGACTTGGAGTGTACGTAAGGGAAGCAACGAGGAAGGCACGAGGCAGGGGGCGCGCCCACCCCCCGGGCGCGCCCTCCACCCTCGTGGGCCCCTCGTGGCTCCCCTGACCGACTTCTTTCGCCTATATATATCCATATACCCTGAAAACATCGGAGAATAGAATAGATCGGGAGTTCCGCCGCCGCAAGCCTCTGTAGCCACCATAAACCAATCGGGACCCTGTTCCGGCACCCTGCCGGAGGGGGGATCCCTCACCGGTGGCCATCTTCATCATCCCGGCGCTCTCCATGATGAGGAGGGAGTAGTTCACCCTCGGGGCTGAGGGTATGTACCAGTAGCTATGTGTTTGATCTCTCTCTCTCGTGTTCTTGATGTGGCACGATCTTGATGTATCGCGAGCTTTGCTATTATAGTTGGATCTTATGATGCTTCTCCCCCTCTACTCTCTTGTAATGGATTGAGTTTTCCCTTTGAAGTTATCTTATCGGATTAAGTCTTTAGGGATTTGAGAACACTTGATGTATGTCTTCCCGTGCTTATCTGTGGTGACAATGGGATATCACGTGATCCACTTGATGTATGTTTTGGTGATCAACTTGCGGGTTCCGCCCATGAACCTATGCATAGGGGTTGGCACATGTTTTCGTCTTGACTCTCTTGTAGAAACTTTGGGGCACTCTTTGAAGTACTTTTGTGTTGGTTGAATAGATGAATTTGAGATTGTGTGATGCATATCGTATAATCATACCCACGGATACTTGAGGTGACAATGGAGTATCTAGGTGACATTAGGGTTTTGGTTGATTTGTGTCTTAAGGTGTTATTCTAGTAGGAACTCTATGATAGATTGAACAGAAAGAATAGCTTCGTGTTATTTTACTACGGACTCTTGAATAGATCGATCCGAAAGGATAACTTTGAGGTGGTTTCATACCCTACAATAATCTCTTCGTTTGTTCTCCGCTATTAGTGACTTTGGAGTGACTCTTTGTTGCATGTTGAGGGATAGTTATATGATCCAATTATGTTATTATTGTTGAGAGAACTTGCACTAGTGAAAGTATGAACCTTAGGCCTTGTTTCCTAGCATTGCAATACCGTTTGTGCTCACTTTTATCATTAGTTACCTTGATGTTTTTATATTTTCAGATTACAAAAACCTATATCTACCATCCATATTGCACTTGTATCACCATCTCTTCGCCGAACTAGTGCACCTATACAATTTACCATTGTATTGGGTGTGTTGGGGACACAAGATACTCTTTGTTATTTGGTTGCAGGATTGTTTGAGAGAGACCATCTTCATCCTATGCCTCCCAAGGATTGATAAACCTTAGGTCATCCACTTGAGGGAAATTTGCTACTGTCCTACAAACCTCTGCACTTGGAGGCCCAACAACGTCTACAAGAAGAAGGTTGTGTAGTAGACATCAAGCTCTTTTCTGGCGCCGTTGCCGGGGAGGTGAGTGCTTGAAGGTATATCTTTAGATCTTGCAGTCGAATCTTTTAGTTTCTTGTTTTATCACTAGTTTAGTTTATAAAAGAAAACTACAAAAAAAATGGAATTGAGTTTGTCTCATACGCTTCATCTTTTTAATATCTTTCGTGAGAATGATGGAAAGGAAAATTGTGCTCAAGTGCTAGAAGAAGAATGCATTAGAATGTTTGGCTCTAAATATTTGAATGATGAGCATGATTGCAATGTTGTTAGTATGAATTCTTTGAATACCCATGATGCTAATGATATGCAAAGCCACAAGCTTGGGGAAGCTATGTTTGATGAGGATGATATTTTTTGGCCCCCAAGTTTTGATGAGCAAATTTATTATGATGAAAGCATGCCTCCTATTTATGATGATTATTGTGATGACACGTATGCTCTAAGGAATAAGGATAACCATGAAACTTGTCATCATGATTTTAATTTTCAATTGGATTATGCTTCACATGATAGTTATTTTGTTGAGTTTGCTCCCACTATTCCGAATGAGAAGAATTTTGCTTATGTGGATAGTAATAAAATTTCTATGCAAGTAGATCATGAAAAGAATGCTTTAGGTGCTGGTTATATTGTTGAATTCATTCATGATGCTACTGAAAATTATTATGAGCGAGGAATGTATACTTGTAGGAATTGCAATAATATCAAGTTTCCTCTCTATGTGCTTAAAGTTTTGAAGTTATACTTGTTTTGCCTTCCTATGCTAGTTGATTATTGTTCCCATAAGTTGTTTGCTCAAAAAATCCCTATGCATAGGAAGTGGGTTAGACTTAAATGTGCTAGTCATATTCTTCATGATGCTCTCTTTATGTTTAAACTCTTATCTTTTATGCGAGCATCATTGAAATCATCATGCCTAGCTAGGGGCGTTAAACGTTAGCGCTTGTTGGGAGGCAACCCAATTTTTATTTTTGTTCTTTATTTTTGGTTCTGTTTAGTAATAAATAAATCATCTAACCTCTTGTTAGATGTGGTTTTATGTTTTAATTAGTGTTTGTGCCAAGTAAGACCTATAGGATCTTCTTGGATGATAGTTATTTGATCTTGCTGAAAATTCCAGAAACTTTCTGTTCATGAAAGCAATTGTTTAAAATCACCAGAACATGATAAAATACTGATTCGAATTGCAGCATATCAATAATCAAATTATATAGGTCTTCCTATTTTGGTAGAATTTTTTGAGTTCCAGAAGTTTGCGTTAGTTACAGATTACTACAGACTGTTCTGTTTTTGACAGATTCTGTTTTTCGTGTGTTGTTTGCTTATTTTGATGAATCTATGGCTAGTAAAATAGTTTATAAACCATAGAGAAGTTGGAATACAGTAGATTTAACACCAATACAAATAAAGAATGAGTTCATTACAGTACCTTGAAGCGGTGCTTTGTTTTCTTTCGCTAACAGAGCTTACGAGTTTTCTGTTGAGTTTTGTGTTGTGAAGTTTTCAAGTTTTGGGTAAAGATTCGATGGACTACGGAATAAGGAGTGGCAAGAGCCTAAGATTGGGTATGCCCAAGGCACCCGAAGGTAATATTCAAGGACAACCAAGAGCCTAAGCTTGGGGATGCCCCGGAAGGCATCCCCTCTTTCGTCTTCGTTCATCGGTAACTTTACTTGGAGCTATATTTTTATTCACCACATGATATGTGTTTTACTTGGAGCGTCAATTTATTTTGTTAGGATTTGCTTTCTTTTATTTAGAATAAGGTTTTGCATCTTTATTTCCAATAAAAATGTCAAGGATAGCCTTTACCATGCTTATTTTGCAAGTATACATGTTGCTGTTTCAAAACAGAAAGTTTACCGCTGTTGCAAAAATTCCCTAGAAAAGTCAGAATGTGATAAAATGTTGAAACCTTTTGAATAATAAGCTCTGATAAATTTACTACAGTGGGAATTTTCTTTCATAATTTTTTGAGCTAGGGAAGTATGGATCTTGCTGCATTCTCTACAGACTGTCCTGTTTAGGCAGATTGCTGTTATGTTTGCATTGTTTGCATACGTCTGCTTGTTTAATGATTCTATTTGAGGATAGGACTATTAAATATGCAGAGGCATTTAGTATGCAATGTTGAATAATAATTTTAGTGATTTGTTACAGTAGGAAATGATAAGGTTTTTGCATTGGTTTATACTAACTTATCTCACGAGTTCTTGTTGAGTTTGGTGTGGATGAAGCTTTTGAGATTTAGGAAACCGTGATATGAGAGGAATTAAGGAGACACAAAAGCTCAAGCTTGGGGATGCCCAAGGCACTCCAAGATAATATTTCAAGAAGTCTCAAGCATCTAAGCTTGGGGATGCCCCGGTAGGCATCCCACCTTTCTTCCTCAACAATTATCAGTTAGTATCGGTTGAGCCTAAGTTTTTGCTTCTTCACATGATGAGTGCTATCCTTGAAGTGTCATTTTATTTTGTTTTGCTTGATGTTTGATTAATATCCTAAGATCTGAAATTCTTAAATGAGAGAGAGTCTTCACATAGCTACATAATTATTTAACTACTCATTGATCTTCACTTATATCTTTTTGGAGTAGTTTGTCATTTACTCGTGTGCTTCACTTATATCCTATGAGTAAATGGTTGAATGATTTGAATATCATAAATCTGAAATTATATATGTTTCATATGCTTATCCCATGGGGAGTAATGACTTCACATATAAGAAGTAGAGGTGGTAAATTTATTGAAGGTTAGCAAGCATTGTATTGGTCACTTGAACAATTCATGAAAGAATATTGAAGGACGAGAGATTTCACATATAAATATACTATCTTGGACATCTTCTATTATTGTGAGCCCCATTAATTATTTTCAAACCTGAGCAAATTAGTTGAAGTTGGACAAGGAAGACAACATAATGAGTTATGCTTGGGTATATTTGTATAGAAGTTATATTGTTATGGATCCTCTAACATGTGGTGCTTGCTATTTAGAATCCTTTGCTAGCCAAAATATCTGTACTAAGCGGGAATACTGCTTGTGCATCCAAACTCCTTGAACCAAGTTTCTTCCATGAGTGTCCACCATATCTACCTATATGCGGTATTTACCTGCTGTTCCAAGTCTTGTAGAAACTTTGGGGCACTCTTTGAAGTACTTTTGTGTTGGTTGAATAGATGAATTTGAGATTGTGTGATGCATATCGTATAATCATACCCACGCCCCCCCCCCCCCGGGAATACTGCTTGTGCATCCAAACTCCTTGAACCAAGTTTCTTCCATGAGTGTCCACCATATCTACCTATATGCGGTATTTACCTGCTGTTCCAAGTAAATTTGCATGTGCCAAACTCTAAAACTTCAAATAATAATCTATTTTGTATGCCCGAATCGCTCATGTAGCGATTAGGGGCTGTCAGTATCTTCCATGCTAGGTGGGTTATTCTCACGATGAGTGGACTCCGCTCATCATTCACGGGAAAATGTCTGGTAACTGGGATGCCCAGTCCTATGATCAAAAGATCAAAAACAAATTCGCAAATAATTTAAAAAAAACTCCCCCAGGAATGTTGATAGTTGGACGGCACCCGTTGTTTCGGACAAGCCGTGGAGTGTGAATGTTGGTGGAGGGGGAGTAAAATTTTTACCTTTCTGCGTGGGAACCGCCTATGATGTATCTAGTATGGAAGATATTGGGAACTATTGGTCGTTATGTTGACAATGAAAGCATACCTCTCAAAATTATTTTCATCTCTATTTTTGCTTCGAGCTCTGGCACCTCTGCAAATCCCTGCTTCCCTCTGCGAAGGGCCTATCTTTTACTTTTATGCAAGAGTCAGTAGTATTCCTTCTCATTCCAACCCACACTTTAGTTGGCAAGCATCATATGATGGAAAGATCTAAGCATATATGGCCATTCAAATATATTTGATCATGAATTATTATTGTTGACAATTATCTATATGATAAATAAGTTGGGAGGCAAAACATTAAGCCCCTATCTTTCTCTGTGTTCGATGGATGCTATTTGTTCTAAAAATATGCTTTGAGTGGTAGCAATCATGGAAGACTATATGATAGTTGAGTATGTGGGATTTGCTAAATCAAAGCTCTGACATAGACTCTTCCTGAAAATAAGATGAATTGTAATTGTTTGATGACTAATAACACGTTTTTTTAGTTTTCAAGAAAGTTTATGATCTATACTTTAACATGTGAATAGCTTGTTACTTGATCATGAAAAGTTCTATGAGTTGAACTACTATTATGACATATAATGATGCTAGAAAAGGTGATTGAAATTATCATTGATAAAACTTGTGCACCTGCTAGCATTCACACTTCATAAATTCTTTCTTTTATCATTTACCTACTCGAGGATGAGCAGGAATTAAGCTTGGGGATGCTGATACATCTCCAACGTATCTATAATTTATGAAGTATTCATGCTATTATATTATCCATCTTGGATGTTTAATGGGCTTTACTATGCACTTTTAAATTATTTTTGGGACAAACCTATTGACCTAGAGCCCAGTGCCAGTTCCTGTTTTTTCCCTTGTTTCAGTGTTTCGAAGAAAAGGAATATCAAACGGAGTCCAAACGGAATGAAACCTTCAGGAGAGTTATTTTTGGAACGGAAGCAATCCAGAAGACTTGGAGTGTACATAAGGGAAGCAACGAGGAAGGCACGAGGCAGGGGGCGCGCCCACCCCCCTGGGCGCGCCCTCCACCCTCGTGGGCCCCTCGTGGCTCCCCTGACCGACTTCTTTCGCCTATATATATCCATATACCCTAAAAACATCGGAGAACAGAATAGATCGGGAGTTCTGCCGCCGCAAGCCTCTGTAGCCACCATAAACCAATCGGGACCCTGTTCCGGCACCCTGCCGGAGGGGGATCCCTCACCGGTGGCCATCTTCATCATCCCGGTGCTCTCCATGATGAGGAGGGAGTAGTTCACCCTCGAGGCTGAGGGTATGTACCAGTAGCTATGTGTTTGATCTCTCTCTCTCGTGTTCTTGATGTGGCACGATCTTGATGTATCGCGAGCTTTGCTATTATAGTTGGATCTTATGATGTTTATCCCCCTCTACTCTCTTGTAATGGATTGAGTTTTCCCTTTGAAGTTATCTTATCGGATTGAGTCTTTAGGGATTTGAGAACACTTGATGTATGTCTTGCCGTGCTTATCTGTGGTGACAATGGGATATCACGTGATCCACTTGATGTATGTTTTGGTGATCAACTTGCGGGTTCCGCCCATGAACCTATGCATAGGGGTTGGCACATGTTTTCGTCTTGACTCTCCGATAGAAACTTTGGGGCACTTTTTGAAGTACTTTTGTGTTGGTTGAATAGATGAATTTGAGATTGTGTGATGCATATCATATAATCATACCCACGGATACTTGAGGTGACAATGGAGTATCTAGGTGACATTAGGGTTTTGGTTGATTTGTGTCTAAAGGTGTTATTCTAGTACGAACTCTATGATAGATTGAACGGAAGGAATAGCTTCGTGTTATTTTACTACGGACTCTTGAATAGATCGATTCAAAAGGATAACTTTGAGGTGGTTTCGTACCCTACAATAATCTCTTCGTTTGTTCTCCGCTATTAGTGACTTTGGAGTCCCCCCCCCCCCCCCCCCCCCCCCCCCCCCCCCCCCCCCCCCCCCCCCCCCCCCCCCCCCCCCCCCCCCCCCCCCCCCCCCCCCCCCCCCCCCCCCCCCCCCCCCCCCCCCCCCCCCCCCCCCCCCCCCCCCCCCCCCCCCCCCCCCCCCCCCCCCCCCCCCCCCCCCCCCCCCCCCCCCCCCCCCCCCCCCCCCCCCCCCCCCCCCCCCCCCCCCCCCCCCCCCCCCCCCCCCCCCCCCCCCCCCCCCCCCCCCCCCCCCCCCCCCCCCCCCCCCCCCCCCCCCCCCCCCCCCCCCCCCCCCCCCCCCCCCCCCCCCCCCCCCCCCCCCCCCCCCCCCCCCCCCCCCCCCCCCCCCCCCCCCCCCCCCCCCCCCCCCCCCCCCCCCCCCCCCCCCCCCCCCCCCCCCCCCCCCCCCCCCCCCCCCCCCCCCCCCCCCCCCCCCCCCCCCCCCCCCCCCCCCCCCCCCCCCCCCCCCCCCCCCCCCCCCCCCCCCCCCCCCCCCCCCCCCCCCCCCCCCCCCCCCCCCCCCCCCCCCCCCCCCCCCCCCCCCCCCCCCCCCCCCCCCCCCCCCCCCCCCCCCCCCCCCCCCCCCCCCCCCCCCCCCCCCCCCCCCCCCCCCCCCCCCCCCCCCCCCCCCCCCCCCCCCCCCCCCCCCCCCCCCCCCCCCCCCCCCCCCCCCCCCCCCGCTATGGCAAAGAGGTTGTACACTTGTCGCATCACTTATTACTCTACATTCATGTCGATCCATTAGGGCTATTTTGGTTCAACGGAAAAACATAGCAATAGGAACTTTTCCTACGGCACTCTACTATTCAATTATTCATGCATTTTGTTGAAAGGAATGGAGCAAAACATTCACCTTGACCTACTTTTCAAAATCCTATGCATGAAAACAAGACCAAGTGTATCAGTGGCAGAATAACATTCTAACTGTACACGCTTTCATAAGGTTTCACTTTAATTTGGCCATGTTTCTTTGCATTCCCCTGCTCTTCCAATTCCTGTGAACCAAACATCCAAGTTGACAGAAATCCTGTGTTTACAAATGCTCTGTTTCCCATGTGCATTCCTATCCTATTCTGGTGTTTTTCCTATCCCTGCATTTTTAGAATCATGCAAGCCAAAGGAGACCTTACATAATTGCTTCAGTTACAGGTAGGTGTCGAAGAAAACTTTGTGTGGTTTGTCCTACTCCTGCCGCGACGTCGTCCACCTCACCTGAGCTGCTCCATCGACAGAAGCATCCACCAAACCAGACATCACGACTCCTGACCATCTTTCGTCACCTCAGATCTCCTTCCCTACCGCCGGCACCCACCATAACGGCATCACCATCATCGACTCAACAGATGAACCTGAGGAGTACACGGGTCCACAAGAGAGGTCGCACTCTTTTGTTTTTGCTTATGTTATGCATTGCTTAATATTACCTGCTACTTTATCGTCATGTTCACCTCTTAGACTCCAAGTCAGGTCCAAATTAATGTTCAAACTTGAGTTCTAAATTAGTTGTGGGGCATATATCAAGGAAGCAATGAATAGTATCTCTGTCTAATATCTGGTTCACCTAGGGTATACTTATGTTGTTCATCTTGGGTGGGAAACAATAGTAAAGCAATCATCATTTGTCTTTTATTAAATTAAAGCAATCATCAGCCTGCTATCATTATCTTTGGATCCATCCACTGGTTGTTACCATCACTCTAGATTTCTGCATGCTCTCCTTACATAATCTCACCATATATCTTTTTCGTATGCATGTTAGATATTGTACACAGTCAAGCTGAACCTGTAGAGAAAAAGAGAAGTGTTTTGTGCGGCAATACAATGTCATGCAGACATCGCTCTATGGTGGGTTCAATGGCAAACCCTCCCCCCTCTCCAAATTGTAATCTAGAGGAAGATATCTATTCTGAGGAGGACTCAGACGCAGCTGACCACTCCTATTTACCCCCCAAGGTGTTTTCTCTAACTTGGCATGATGATGTTAGTCATATCATACACATTTACTGGACGATGACTGGGAACGCCTTGTTCTGTACTGGTCCTGAACCAAGAATGTGGTAAGGTCTATGAGCTCATTTTCTATTTTTAAGTAATATATTCTTGCGTCTTACTGTACTCTGTTCATGTAGAACAAGTGCTTAAACCTGAAGAACAACTATTATCATTTAAGATTCCATTGCTATCGTGCATACTGCTTTGCTATTGTATCACTGTATTTATTCATACAAACTTATTTTTAAATTGAAGGATACAATCGAAACTCCAATGGCACAACAGGTATGTTTACGCATGTTTCTTTAACAGGTTTTCTCTTATAAATAGCTCTATTGATTTCAATTTCAATTGTGTATACAGTTGACTTCTCATATCATGCACATTACTAGCATCACAACAGAGCCAATAGTGTTGTTGTACATGTAGACCCGTGGTACCCATCTGAAATCTTGTTGTGCCATGTAGTTTCCCACGCTTTGTATTCTTTCAGTGCTTCTTTGTCTTGAACTGATATGATTTGAACCGTGTCTCTATTTTGATTTGGCAAGACAAGGCAGTGACAATAGGACGTAGATATATGTTTGTTTGATGCTTTTATTATGTACTACTTGGCAATAGAAGACTGGGTAGTTTAATCCTGTCCACCTTAATAATGAACTGGTTCACCGAAATGAGTTTCATATACTAGTACATGCTAAACATGTTATGTGTCTGCTTGTTTCTTCTTTTAGAATGCTGAAAGAGTATTGGGTAAGAGTGCCTTATTAAGCAATGGTAAAGGAAGTAATGCAGATAAGGTTCAGGATAGTGAGACATCCTTGTTGGTCTCCAACAAAGCTGATACAACAACTAAGGAAAACTATCTTGAAGACAGTGAGACAACTCCAAAGTCCTGTCTTGGTTTAGTGTTCGAGTTACTGGCCACTACTGCTTACACAAGCTATTCAAACTCACTGTCTGAATCAGTTCAGTTTCTTGAGTCACAACTCCAAGCTGAACGACATCGATCAGCTGTGCTGCGACAAGAAGCAGAAGGACTGCGGAAGTCCCTGGAGCATTCAGATGCATACTTTCTGGTGCAACAACAAGCGTTGGAGAATTTTAGCGCCAAACATGACAAAGCTAATAAGATTGCTAAGCTTATTGCCAGCATTGTGGATACCCAGGATAACGTTTCTTGAGCTCTTCTAAAGTTGTATCAGTTATGGACTTGTTTTGCTGCCGCGTGTATTTGCACTGGTGGCCAATTTAGACGACCAGTGTATGTAATATGTTGCTTTGTTCCCTATATTTGCACTGGTGGCGAACTTTGATGCCCAGTGGATGTAATATGTGTAATAGCCGTAATAGCCTAGCGTTAGTTGCTTCCTTATTTGTTTCCTTATTGTCTTGTTTAGTTGTTTGCTTGTAGTCACTGTAGTTCTTTTTCCGCGTTTTTCTAGTGGCCACAATAAACTAGGCCACAATAACCATGGAAACACATGGAATGTTGTGACCATGGTCCTGCTACCTGCTGTAGTGACCATGGCCCACCACGGGCTGTACGATCCATGGGCCTTCCACGGGCCGTAGGATCATTGGGCCTTCTATGGGCCGTAGGATCCATGGGCCTTCTACAGGCCGTCTCATCTATGGGCCTTCTACGGGCCGTATAATCATTTCGCCAAACATGGGACATACTATTCATGGACCAATGACCGACTGCTAAATGGGCCGTAAACGGGCTAGAGTGGAAATCGTCTATTTTATGGCCCGACCATAATGGGCCGTTAATAGGCCGTAATTAATGACGCTATGAAAACAGCCCAACGTGTTAGTGGGCCACAAACAGGCCGACTGTAACCACGGCCTGAATTTGGCCCACAAGCGAAATAGGCCAGTAACAAGCCGTAAGTAATCAAATTCTGGAAATGAGCCCAAGAATAAATGGGCCCTTACAAGGCCAAAAGTTAACGCGGACTGGAAACGGCCGACGGACTAATGGGCCGTTAATGGTATAAAGCGATACACTGTTCATTACGGGCCAGTTTCACCACGGGCCGTTAATGGACCAAGAGTTACAAAGGGCCTCATATGGGCAGAAAGACGTCATGGGCCATACATGGGCCGGAAGTTACAACAGGCTGGAATCATTTTGGACGGCCCAGATGACGCTACTGGGCCTAATTCGGATAGGCCGTAACGGGCCGTGACCTAGCGGGCTATAAATGGGTTATATGCGAAGAGGCCATTAACAGGCTTTCCGTGGGCCGGCCCGCTACCTTTTGACCAAGTCAAACAGGCTGGCCTTTTTACCGGAATGGGCCTCTATTGGGCCGTGCCACATGTCGACGTATCATAGGCTCCTTCGGTCCAATGAGTGGATGACATCTGTCCCAACGGTGAGGTGACATGTGGTTCCTCTGGCCATTGAGAATTTTACACGTGGAAAATCCCCATTGGTTCGGGCTGTTAATGGGTTATCGGATCCAAACCGGAACCCAATAGCTTAACGGCGACCCGTTACGGTGGATGCCACATGTCGGTTACCATTGACGAAAGCAATTCTATGACGCGCGATTTATCGTCATGGAAGTGGACACTTCCGTGATGATAATTTTGGTAATGTGATGGAACACTTCTACGACAGCACAAGTATGACTATCTTGATTCTATCATAAAATCGTCATGGATGTACATGCATGACAGAAAACGTGACCTACTGTGAGAAACACGTATCATCACGGAAGTGTATTTTTTTGTAGTGAATACTCTTTTGCGGTGTGTTTGCCGAGATCTGATGAATTGTGGATTTATGATCAGCTTATCTATGAATATTATTTGAATCTTCTCTGAATTCTTATATGCATGATTTGATATCTTTGCAAGTCTCTTCGGACTATCGATTTGGTTTGGCCAACTAGATTGGTTTTTCTTGCACTGTGAGAAGTGTTTAGCTTTGGGTTCAATCTTGCGGTGCTCGATCCTAGTGATAGAAGGGGAACCGACATGTATTGTATTGTTGCCACCGAGGATAACAAGATGGGGTTTTCATCATATTGCTTGAGTCTATCCCACTACATCATGTCATCTTACTTAATGCGTTACTCTGTTCTAGGAACTTAATACTCTAGATGCAGGCAGGAGTCGGTCGATGTGTGGAGTAATAGTAGTAGATGCAGGCAGGAGTCGGTCGATGTGTGGAGTAATAGTAGTAGATGCAGGCAGGAGTCGGTCTACTTGATATGGACGTGATGCCTATATTCATGATCATTGCCTTAGATATGGTCATAACTTTGTGCTTTTCTATCAATTGCTCGGCGGTAATTTGATTCAAACACCGTAATATATTCAATCTTGAGAGAAGCCTCTAGTGAAACCTATGGCCCCCAGGTCTATTTTCCATCATATAAGTTTCCGATCTACAGCTTTAGTTTCTGATTTACTTCCTTTGCAATCTTTTACTTTCCATTCCATAAACTAAAAATACGAAAAATATTACTTTACCGTTTATCCATATCTATTAGATCTCACTTTCCAAATAACCGTGAAGGGATTGAAAACCCCTTTGTTGCGTTGGGTGCAAGTTGGTGTTTGTTTGTGCAGGTATTCGGTGACTTGAGCATTGTCTCCTACTGGATTGATGCCTTGGTTCACAAAAGCCGAGGGAAATACTTACTCTACTTTCCTGCATCACCCTTTCCTCTTCAAAGGAAAAACCAACGCAAGCTCAAGAAGTAGGAGGAAGAATTTCTGGCGCCGTTGCCAGGGAGATCTACGTCAAGTCAAGACATACCAAGTACCCATCATAAACTCTCATCTCTTGCATTACATTATTTGCCATTCGCCTCTTGTTTTCCTCTCCCCCACTTCTAAAACAATTTTTGAAAAGATTTCCCTTTTCTTTGCCCCTCTTCCATTCGTCTTCTCTGCTTGCTTTTTGCGTGGTCATGTGCTGGATTGCTGGCTTTTCACAATGATTCCTTCAAAAAATAGTGACCCTCACCTTAGGAGGTTAGACGAAATTGAAAATAATGTTGGAAGCTTCATGTCTTTGCAATTTGAGCATAACAATTTCTTTAGAAACAAGCTCAAGGAGCAGAAAAGTTTTATGGAATACATGAATAAGGAGCTTGATCATATGTCTAAGGAATTTTATGGTTTGAGATCTCAGTTTACACATCTTGAAAATTTAGTAGGCCACATTTCTGATAAACAAGCTACCTTAGTAAACAAAATGGCCGCTAAACCGGAGGCTTTGAATAATGATGAAGATCTTAAAGTGATTGATGTGACTCCTATTGAATCTTTGTTTTCAAATATAAATCTTTGTAAAGATGGGACTGGAGATGAGTCAACTTTAGTTAAAAGGCGTCCCAATGATTCGGAGTTTTTAGATCTTGATGCAAAAGTTGATAAAAGTGGGATTGGAGAGGTCAAAACTTTAAGTAGCAATGAACCCACTCTTTTGGATTTCAAGGAATTTAATTATGATAATTGTTCTTTAATAGATTGTATTTCCTTGTTGCAATCCATGCTGAATTCTCCTCATCCTTATAATCAAAACAAAGCTTTTACTAAACATATCGTTAATGCTATGATGCAATCTTTTGAAGAAAAGCTTGAGTTGGAAGTTTCTATCCCCAGAAAACTTTATGGTGAGTGGGAATCTACTATTAAGATTAAGATTAAAGATTATGAATGCCATGCTTTGTGTGATTTGGGTGCTAGTGTTTCCACGATTCCAAAAACTTTATGTGATGTGTTAGGTTTCCGTGAATTTGATGATTGTTCTTTAAATTTGCATCTTTCGGATTCCACTATTAAGAAACCTATGGGAAGAATTAATGATGTTCTTATTATTGCAAATAGGAATTATGTGCCCATAGATTTCATTGTTCTTGATATAGATTGCAATCCTACATGTACTATTATTCTTGGTAGACCTTTCCTTAGAATGATTGGTGCAATTATTGATATTAAAGAAGGAAACATTAGATTTCAATTTCTGTTAAGGAAAGGTATGGAACACTTTCCAAGAAATGAAATTAAATTGCCTGATTAATTGTGATGCTCGAACAATCACACTACAATAATCTCCTCCTAATGGTGCCATGCCATCAAGCTTTACTAAGTCAAATTGTCACTTATTAAAGTCAAAGTCAAATTCAAATTCAAATTGCAAGTGAAATTATTATTTCTTCGAATGGTAAAACTAAAATGTTCATATTATTCTATAAATTCCCCTGATCATTTTAATGTTGAAACCAACTTCATTTGACTCACAAATAAACTCCTCGGCAAATAACAAATGGTCCGTCAACAAATAAAATGGCCTTTTCAAAATAAGCAATTATTTTTTTAACTCCAATTGACTCCAAACATTGTGTGTTAGCTCCTAATAATACAAAGTATTTTCGGGCAAAGTTTTAATGGCAACAAGATTCATTTGATACAAAATTTAATTGCAAAATAGGAGCAATAAAAGGAAAAGAAAACAGAAACTAACCTGCTCTGTGCCTGGGTCTTGAAGTGAACAGGCAAGGCCCAGCCCACCTAGAGCTCGTCCCCAACCTCTCTGTTCATCATAGGCTGGGTGGACGCCGCGCCCACATCCGTGGCCATGGATGGCCACATGGCGAGCATCCATCCCCTCCCCGACATCGATAAGGCCCCCCTCGACCCCGTACACGAACCCTAGCCCCCTCATCTCCCCCTCTCGCATCGTCCTTGTCATTTTTGTTCTTGCCCGAGTGCTGCCCACCATGGCCTTCGTCATCCTCGCACCCACTGTCGTCCCCGCGCGATGAGGCCATTTCCGGTCGCTCCTTCATCTTCCATTACGTCTTCCTCGAGGAGAAGATCGAGCAGGAGAGCCGCAAGTCGCCGGATCAAGCCGATCCCCTCCTCAGCTGTCGCTGGTGTTCATCGATGATCCCGACGCCCTCTGCCGCTCCTAACCTTCCAATGAGCCACACTGCGCTCCTGTCTCTTTGTGCTTCGAAAACTCCCTCCATCTCAACCCGCGCCTTGCTATCCCAAAATTACAACACGCGCGAAAACTCCCACCTCCTGCGAAATCCCCACACGCGAAATGCCCGTTATACCCCTGAACCGAAAGAACCGCCTAGCACAAACCGGTGGGGGTACTTCCGTAACTTACCCCACATTTCGGACAAGCGCGTCCCTAAGCCATGGTTCCCCACTCCCATCCCATGAACCCACGCATTCATACACCGAGGCCGCGAAAACCCACGAAGCCCCACAACCTCCTCCGTCCACCACCCAGCCGAAGCCTCTTCCCCGACGACGTCGTCCACAGCAACACCTCGACGTCCCTCATCCACCGTATCGGATGAGGTTCCATCGTCGATCTGGTCGTCCCACCGGTTCAGCCAACCCGTCCTCCACCTCCAAGGAGCTGCCCTGACATTCCCCTCGTCTTTCGCACCACCCCCATTCCCACACCGTCGTCTTCACCTGCACCACCGGAAGAGCAACATCACTGTTTCCTCGGATGAAGCTAAGGCCTAATCGGCGCCACCAAAGAGGTTGTACACTAATCGCCGCATTTTCTTCTTGTTTCGATCTCATGGTGCTGCCGGTGCTCGGTCCTGAGCCGATATGGCGCGGCTGCATCCACGGTGGCGTCGCCGGCCACTTCCTCCATGACGTCGCTCCCTCGGCGGCGACGTCCACATCAGTAGGAGCTGCTGCTGCTTTAGCTCTCGCTCGCGCTACTACTCTGCTCTTGCTCTTGGTCACCTGCCTGGTCTGCTCTTGCTATTGCTCTTGTTCTTGCTCGCGCTGCTGCTCTCGCTCTTGCTGTTGCTTGCGATGCTGCTCTGATTTTGCTACACTTCAGTCGACTGAATCGACTTTTGGGTGAGTCGAGTTTCAGGGGGTGGGGGGCTCGCCGGAGTTAAGGAAGAACCAGCCGCAGCGGGGAGGGGGGCTCGCCGGAGAGGTACCCCACTATCTATCTTAGGGTTCAGGGTGGGGGCGGTGGTCACCGGCGGTGGTGGGGCGGTGGCGTGGGGATTGCCAGAGAAAAAGCTCGGCACGGGGGGGCCTAGAGGGATGGCCGGGGCGACGGCGGATCAGCAGTGGGGAGTGATTTCGGGGCGGGCGGGCCGCGCACAGCCGGCCGCGGGCGGTGAGGGCCGGCGGTTTGGCCGGTGGTGTCAGTCGATTGATGCTGCTACACGACCAGCTGCCCTGGCTCTCGCATGCGCTGCTGCTACTGCTTTTCTGCTACTAGTGCGTTCAATTTCGACAGTAAAATTCAGTTTCGACAGCAAAATTCAGTTTTGATAGTTAAGTTCAGTTTCGACAGTTAAATTCAATTTCGACAGTTAAGTTCAGAGATGAGTGGCTGTTGTATTTTACATCTAGCACTTTGTGGTTATGTATTTTACGTCATCTATTGGAGATGCTATTACAATTCCACTCAGGTTAACGTTGTCTCTCTTGTCCTGCTTCAGCCTCGGCGTCGTACAACTCATTGGAGCTGCTCCAACGATGAAACCCTCCATCACAGCGGAGCAGTACCCTGGGCTCCATCTCAAGATGCCTAAGATGTTCTTCCCCTCCTCCGACAGCCAAGTCAGCCGGATCATCCTCACCGACCAACCCAATAACGCTGAGATCGACATGGCTTCGCCAAAGAGGTTGTTCACTTGTTGCATCTCTTTTTTACTCTACTTATATATATTGTCCACTGAGCACACGTAGTAACATGAAATACGATTAGTTTCTCCTACTATATGACAAGCAGTGAGGTACCAGGCAACTTAGCTATCTGTGATGGACTATCTTGAATGCCATCATTATTTATCTCTGCGCGTTTGAGCTGTGCATTTGTCGATGGGCCTGGGAGTTGAGCTAGTAGGGCAGTGGCCTGGGTCCAAAGTAGTAGAAGTAGCACAAAAACATATTTTGGGTGTAGGCTTTTCCTTGCTCAAGCCTGCCTACTAGAATTGCTAGTCCTTGAAAGGAAAAGTGAAGAAAAAATATAGGAATTTGAAAGTTTCCTATGGTACTACTATTCATGCATTTGGTTCAAAGGAATGGAGCAAAGGAAAACTGTAGGATTTGTTCCTTTAGTGTCTCTTTGAAAGAAAAACCGTAGGAATTTTAATATCCACTTGTCCTCCTTTTCAAATTCCTATTCATGAAGCACAAGACTAAGAGATAGTAGCATAATAACATTATAACCTTACATTTTCTTCTTGTTTGACTTAATCTCACCATGCTTCTTTGCATCCTGTGATCTTCCAATTCTTGTGAACCAAACACCCAGATTGGCAGAAATCCTGTGTTTTTATATTCGCTGTTTTGCACGTGCATTCTTATCCTATTATTGTGTATTTCCTATCCTATTACTGTGTATTTCCTATCCCTGCATTGTTAGAATCCTCCAATTCAAACGAGCCCTTATAGAATTACTTCTCTTACAGATAGTTGTCAATGAAAACCTTGTGTGGTTTGTCCCGCTCCTGCTGCGCCGTCGTCCACCCCAACTCAGCTGCTCCAATGACAGAAGGGTCCAGCACAACAGGGATCCGGCCTCCAGACTATCTTTCACCGCCTCACATCTTCTTCCCCGCCGCGGGCAGCCATGAAAACTGCATTACCATCATTAACAGGGCAGATGACCTCGAGGACTACACGGGTCCGCAAGAGAGGTTGCACTCTTTCGTATCTGCTTACATTATGCATCGCTTAATATTACATGCTACTTTATCATCCTATTCACTGATTAGACTCTGAGTCAGCTCCAAACTAATGGTCAAACTTGAGTTTTTAAATGGTTGTGGGGTACATATCGGGGCCGCAATCAATATTATCTATCTACTATCTGGTTAATCTCTGGTGTCTACTATGAGTTTCATGTTGGGTGGGAAACAAATAGTAAAGAAGCCATTATCTATATTTTTTAACTGAAGCTATTATTTGCCTGCTATCATTGGTTTTGGGTCTATCCATAGGTTGCTACCATTACTCTGGATTTCTGCATGCACTCCTTACATAATCTCACTATGTTTTTTTCCTATGCATGTCAGTTATTGTAGACAATGGAACTGAACATGTAGAGGAAAAGAGACGAGCCTTGCGTGGCAATAAAATTTCATGCAGACGTCGCTCCATGGTAGGTGCAAAGGCAGCCCCCCTCCACCCATTTTAGATTGTAATCAAGAGGAAAATATCTGTTCTGAGGGGGATTCAGAAGGAGAAGACCACTCCTATTTACCCCTTGAGGTCTTCACTCTAACTTGGCAAGCTGATGTTGGTTATATCATGCATATGGTGCCTTGCATTGCTTACTTTATACATCAAATATGTCATCTTCTTAGATTAGACATGCTTTGTGTGAATGCCATCTGTTTAGTTTATACATCGTTTATGTGAATTATGGGCGTAAACGGGCTAGATTTGGAATCGTCCGTTCATGGGCCGACAATAACGGGCCGTTGTTAATCGTTCGTTTATGATGATGCTATGAAAACGGCCCAACGGATTAATGGGCCGCAAACGGGCCGATTGTAACCACTGGCTGAATTTGGCCCACAAGCAGAAAAGGCCAGTAACGGGCCATAAGTAACCGAATGCTGGAAATGAGCCCAAGAATAAATGGGCCCTGAGAAGGCCGAAAGATAACACGGGTTGGAAACGGCCCAATGGAATAATGGGCCATTGATGGCTATAAAGCGGTACACTATTCATTGCGGGCCAGATTCACCATGGGCCGTTAATGGGGGAAGAGTTACAAATGGCCTCGTATGGGCCGAAAGACATCATGGGCCATACATGGGCCAGAAGTTACAATGGGCTGGAATCATATTGGACGGCCCAGATGAAGCTACTGGGCTTAATTCCGATAGGACGTAATGGGCCGTGAGATAGCGGGCCGTAAATGGTCTATATACGAACATGCCGTTAACAGGCTTTTCGTGGGCCGGCCCGTTACCTTTTGACCAAGTCAAACAGGCCGGCCTTTTCACTGGAATGGGCCTCTGTTGGGCTGTGCCATGTGTCGACGTATCATAGGCACTTCTTGTCCAATGAATGGATGACGTCTGTGCCAACGCAGAGCTGACACGTGGTTCCGTCGGCCAATGAGAATTTTACACGTGGAAAATCGGCCTTGGTCGTGGCTGTTAGCGGGTTATCGGATCCAAAACCGGACTCGATAGCTCAACAGGGACCCGTTACGGTGGATGCCACACGTCGGTCACCCTTGACGAAAGCACTTCCATGACGCGGCATTTATCGTCATGGAAGTGGACACTTCCGTGATGATAATTTTGGCAATGTCATGGAACACTTCTACGACAGCACAAGTATGACTATCTTGATTTTGTCATAAAATCGTCATGGATGTACATGCATGACAAAAAAGGTGACCTGCTGTGACAAACACGTATCATCACGGAAGTTTATTTTTTTTGTAGTGTTCTCAAACAAGCGCCAGTCCTGAGAGCACTATTGTCATCCTCATGCATTGTGTATAGTTAATGTTGAATCCATCATGACTAGATCTCTTCTACCATGAATTACAATGTTTAGTCACTGCTTGAACTTTGGGGGAGCTCTGCATTTATGTTTTGCGGTCTCAGAAAGGGCTAGCGAGATACCACTATTATCATATTATATCATGATTATTTTGACAAAGTGTTGGCATTTGAGATATCTTATTATTGCTCGCTAGTTGTTTACGTCATTGATATGAGTTAATATAATTTCTAAGAGTTATTGTTGGCATGATTAGTCATAATCTTTGCTGAAAACCTGGGTGCTATTTAAGCATATATATGTAAACAAGAACAAAAGAGTTCGTAAAAGTTTTTCTTTATCACTTTCAATTTGTCAACTGAATTGCTTGAGGACCAGCAATGGGTTAAGCTTGGGGGAGCTGATACGTCTCCATCGTATCTATTTTTCCTAATGCTTTTGCTCTTGTTTTGGACTCTAATTTGCATGATTTGAATGAAACTAACCCAGACTGATGTTGTTTTCTGTAGAACTACCATGGTGTTGTTTTTGTGCAGAAATAAAAGTTCTCTGATTTGGACGAAAGTTTTTTGAGTATTATTTTGGAATAATGAAAATACTGGAACCAAGACCCACTAGAGGGGGGACCCTGGCTGCCCACGAGACACCAGGGTCCGCCACCCCCCTCTGGCACACCCTGGTGGGTGGTGGGGCTCTCGAGCCTCCACTGACCCTAATTCCGACGCAATAAAATCCTATTTTTTTAAAAAAAAATAGGGGAAGAAGTTTCATCTCATTTTAAGACACGGAGCCGCCGCCACCTCCTGTTCTTTATCGGGAGGCTGGATCTGGAGCCCGTTCGGGGCTCCGGAGAGGGGGATCTTCGGTCTTCATCATCACCAACCATCCTCCATCACCAATTTCATGATGCTCACCGTCGGGGGTGAGTAATTCCTTCATAGGCTCGCTGGTCGGTGAGGAGTTGGATAAGATTCACCAAGTAATTGAGTTAGTTTTGTTAGGGCTTGATCCCTAGTATCCACTATGTTCTGAGATTGATGTTGTTATGACTTTGCTATGCCTAATTCTTGTCACTAGGGCCCGAGTGCCATGATTTCGGATCTGAACCGTTTATGTTATCACCATTATATCTATGTTCGTGATCCAATCTTGCAAGTCATATTCACCTATTATGTATTATGATCCGTAAAACCCAAGGTGACAACAATTGGGATACTTTCTAGTGATGACCGTAGTTTGAGGAGTTCATGTATTCACTATGTACTAATGCTTTGTTCCGGTTCTCTATTAAAAGGAGGCCTTAATATCCCTTAGTTTCCTTATGGACCCCCTGCCACGGGAGGGTAGGACAAAAGATGTCATGCAAGTTCCTTTCCATAAGCACGTATGACATTTACGGAATACATGCCTACATTATATTTATGATCTGGAGCTAGTTCTGTGTCGCCCCAGGTTATGACTACTAAATGATGAATATTATCTAACATAATCACCGATCCAATGCCTACAAGTTTTCCACATATTGTTCTTGATAAGTTACTATTGCTATTGCTACTATTACAACTGCTACAAAACTATTAATGTTGTTATCGTTACCACTGCTATCGTTACTACTACTATCAAACTATCATATTACTGTGCTATTGATCACTTTGCTGCGGATATTTAATCTCCATGTCAGTTTGAATTGACAACTCAAATGCTAATACTTGCAAATATTCTTTGGATCCCCTTGTGTTGAATCTATAAATTTGGGTTGAATACTCTACCCTCGAAAAGTGTTGCGATCCCCTATACTTGTCGGTTATCAAGAGTATATCATGAGTTTAATTTCTCTAAATTCTAAAGACAACCTCATGATAAAGAATTGCCTAGTAAGGATAAAATTATTGGTCTTAGTTCTATTGCCATACCCCCTTATGGTTTTAAATATCGGATAGAGGGCTGGTAGCGGATTGGGGTTCGCGTTGTGGAATGCGGATAGCGGTCGATATTGCGGGCGCTATGTCTAGGTAGCGGATTTGTAAAAACACTAGATTATTGTGTATATTTCTAGATCATTAACAAAAACTAATGACATTTTATTTGAGCAATAGCGGATGCTATTGCGCTAGCAGTATTGCGGACGCAATAGCGTATGCTATCTATGCTATTTGAAACTATATTTGCTAGACCTTGGAAATCATATGCATATGAATGAAAGAAATGAAATAGATAAGATATTCTTTGATCAAGCACCTATCCTTGTACATAATTTGCATGTTGAAACTCTTGGCGGTCCGCCTCCACTTACCTATTTCATTTTGTTTCAATGATTTTAGGATAGGTGCTTGATCACCAGTTATGTACAAGGATAAGCATATTTTGTTTCAATGATTTTAGGATAAGCATATTTCAATGATTTTAGGAAATTAAATAAAGCTACTAGAAAGGATCATTACCCCTTACCTTTTCTGATCAAATGTTAAAAAGATTGTCTAAGCATACACACTTTTGTTTCCTTGATGGATATTGTGGTTTTTCTCAAATACCTGTGTCAAAAGAAGATCAAGAGAAAACTGCTTTTACCTGCCCTTTTAGAACTTATGCTTATAGACGTATGCCTTTCGGTTTATGCAATTCATCTACTACCTTTCAAAGATATATGGCTAATATATTCTCTGACTTTTGCAAAAAGATTGTTGAGGTTTTGATGGATGATTTTTTTGTTCATGAGACTACTTTTGATGTTTGCTTAAGCAACCTTGAACGAGTTTTGCAGAGATGTGAAGAAACGAATCTTGTCTTGAATTGGGAGAAGTTCCACTTCATGGTGAATGAAGGTATAGTACTTGGGCATAAGATTTCTGAATGAGGTATTGAAGTAGATAAAGCTAAAATTGATGCAATTGAGAAAATACCATGTCCTAAAGATATTAAAGGTAAAAGAAGTGTCCTTGGTCATGCTGGTTTCTATAGGAGGTTTATTACAGACTTCTCTAAAATTTCTAGGCCTCTTACTAATCTTTCGCAAAAAGATCTTCCATTTGTTTTTAATGATGATTGTGTAGAAGCCTTTGAAATACTTAAGAAAGCCTTAATCTCTGCACCCATTGTTCAACCACATGATTGGAACCTACCATTTGAAATTATGTGTGATGTTAGAGATTTTGCTGTTGGTGTTGTTCTAGGACAAAGTGTTGATAAGAAAGTAAATGTTATCCATTATGCTAGTAAAACTCCAGACAATGCTCAAAGAAATTATGCTACTACTGAGAAAGAATTTCTACCAGTTATATTTGCATGTGATAAATTCAAATCTTACATAGTTAATTCCGAAGTAACTGTTCACACTGATCATGATGCTATTAAATACCTTATAGAAAAGAAAGATGCTAAACCTAGGTTGATTAGGTGGGTTCTCTTGCTACAAGAATTTTACTTGCATATTATTGATAGGAAGGGAGTTGAGAACCCCATAGCTCGTAATTTGTCTCGAATCGAAAATGGTCTTGATGACCCACTGCCTATTGACGATTGTTTTCGTAATGAACAATTAGCTGTTATAAATGCTTCTCGTAATACTCCTTGGTATGAAGACTATGCTAATTACATTGTTGCTAAATATATACCACCTAGTTTCACATACCAACAAAAGAAAAAGTTCTTCTTTGATTTAAGACACTACTTTTGGGATCACACACATCTTTATAAAGGAGTAGATGGTATTATTAGCATGAACAGGAACAAATCCTATACAAGTGTCCTTCCGAGGCATACAGAAACTACTAGGGAAAACCCTAGCAGTAGCGCGGGTATTTTGCCTATCAGTAGCGCGGGACGACGCGCTACTGATAAGGCGCTACAGCTAAAATGTAGTAGTAGCGCATGTCGTCCCACGCTACTGCTATGCATGGCTAGCAGTAGCGCGCTTTAGTGCAGAGCGCTGCTGCTAATACCTGCAGCGCTTTTTAGCAGGAAGCGCTACTGGTAAGGGAGCGCTACTGCTAACTTTGTTCCCCTCGCTACTGCTAGTTTTATTAGTTTCTGTTTTTTTATGCATATTTGTTTTGTATTTGAATAGGCTTTATACAATAATCTTTAGCATATCATACACATACAAATGTAATCATAGCATATACATACAAATAGTCTCATCAAATCATGTCATCATCATAATCATCATCCAACACAAAGTGGTCTCTCGTCAGCATCTCAAAAATAGCGATACAAGTCTCGATTACTTGCAACTACATCGTCATCCATCTAAACAATGATATACGCGAGAAGAGCTATCACTTTGAGTGAGAGCGGAACTATGCAGTACATGAGTTCGTATCCCTCTCTCGCATTAGCTTGAACCTAAACTAACTACAGCCTGTCGCTCGGAAACCGGAAACCAGTACACCTGGGACTGACACTCCGGCCACTTGTCGTATATATACTCCTGGCATAGCACTTCTTCGCCATCGATGATCTATGCACCTGCATCATCACATGAGTCAATGATATGCAACATATATACTTGAGCAACAGAAAGAGACAGACTTGGCAAAAATAGAAGAAACATATCATAAGCATAAATAGCAAAGTTGATCGTACCCAAAATGCCCTAACTAGAGTGATCATCGCTAGTCGAGCAGGACGGTATAATTACATCACAAATAAAGTTTCATCGTGCATAACTCAAAGTTTCGTCATACAGAAAGTATGGACTAAACAGACACATTGTCATATATCGACAATCACTCCAACATGTAGTGCCATCCATCCATGTCAGGGAGATAGTCCCCGAGCCTAGTGAAAGGCTTCAGGTCGAGACGCTGAGTGGCTACCCGTGTTCGGACGTCTTCCCGCGACATTTGTCCTTCTTCGTAGAACATCCCTGTTTTTCCGACGACCTCCTTCATGATGATTTGGGCAAGTTCGCGCTGGATGTGATAGAACTCAGCTCGAAGTCGATGATCCTTGATATCTCCTAAGTTCTTTGCCCATTGCAGAATATGGGCATCGCCAGATCTAGCTGACATGCGAAGGTTCTGGTGATCCCGTCTGTACTCTAGCATGTGGTGTAGGACATAGAATCCATCTTTAAGAGAATCACTCGGTTGCTGGATGCAGCAGAAGTCGGTCTTATGGCCGAAGGCGGGCCTGCCGTCCCTTCTCTTCTTGTCCTTGACCTCTCCACCCCGTGCGTCATAGTAAAACATAGCACTGTCGAGAACAGACTTGATGTGGGTGTAATCCTTTTTGTTAATGTTCTTCGACGAGTCCAAGTAAAGAGCATGGGAGTATCGGGGGTAGTGGATGATGAGGACGGCGCGCCCGCCGCTGCGCAAAATAAGTACACCTCAAATTAATTAGCCTCCACCATGCAAATGAATGATTGAAATCGAAGGAAGGATATCCGCGCGGATGACTTACAGGGGATGATAAGGCACGAGAATCGCCTCCTTGTCCTTATTGGCGAGCATGAAATTGACGATGTATTCCCTCGCGTATTGATGGTGCTTTGCGCAGACTCCCAAGAAGCCCTCGTGCATGAAGTACGGGTCAGCGACACAGATATGAGGTATCTGCTCAACCCCGATGAGGTAGTTCATGTGCAAGGCATAAAGGCGAACAAACGTAAAATCCAGCTTCTTCACATGAAACATGTCGCATATGTAATCGAATCGAAGGAAGAACTTCTCCGCGGGGAATGTGTCGACGTACGACAATTGCCGCGGAACGTTAACCACGTAGAGTGGGTATCCTGGATCTTTCGAGGCGATGAGGCCTTTCTCTATCCGCAACACATCATCATGAAGTCTCCTTAGATCGCCGAATCTGGCCCCTAGCGCTGCTTCAGGTAGGATTGGTTGACCGGGGATATGCCATTTTGCCACACCGGGGATATCTATACGGTCTTGAACCCGAGGCTACTGAGGCGGCTGGATCATAGAAGCAGCTTTTGTTGCCTTCCTCGGTCTCTTCCTAGACTTCTTTACTACCGAAAGGTTGTCCATAATACGTTCAGACTCCGGAGACGGCAATTCAGGCACCGACTCATGACGCTCAAACCCTAAGTAGGCGCCAGTATTGACATATTGTTGAGTGTCATCGTCATCCTCATCCTCATCTATGGCGACGTCACCAGTGACTAATGGAGCCTTTTCCTCACCCCCTCCGCTATCACCCAGCACGACAGCCGAAGCTAATTGGGTAGGTGAGGTATTGATGTTCATACCTAACTGGGTGCTCGTGGGTGTGCTCCTGGCCGCCTCCAGACGAAGCAGACTCTTTGGCCACAACAGGACCCACCCATTGCAACAATCACCAAGCCGCCGCGGGGTCTCGTTGTCATCCCCCACTAGTAGCAGAGGAGCCAAATTCTCGCGGCCCGGTTTAACACTGGCCACGGAAACCTTGAAGACGTCTGGGGGGATCGGCCGGCTATGGAACAATGGTTCCTTCGGCTCCATTATCGTCGCCTTCCCCACGTCCACCTTCTGGTCACCGATGGTGTACAATATGGTGCACGGGGTTTCGTCGGCCTGCAAAGAAAAGTCTGCGATGTGAGACATCCGAAAGGCAACGAAAATGGGAGATTATATATTTATTGAAGGGGGCCGGTGTGACAGATACCGTGAGGGCGTCGAGCTCAGCCAAAGATGAAGCACCGCCGAGCACGTCCGGTGCCGGAGTCGGTGCCGGAGCAGGTGCGGAAGCCGGTGCGGGAGCCGGTGCGGGAGCAGGTGCAGCTGCAGGTGCTGGTGCAACGCTAGTCGAGCTCCTCCCCAAGAAGTCAGCAAGGGGAAAGTCCGCTGCATTTTTTTCTGGATTTTGCCTGCTCCAATTGAAAACGGCCGAAACCAAGGTAGTAGACATATCTACAAGCACCTGTTTTGCGGCAGCTACCGCTGTTGCGACTGTCTCAGATGATTTCTTATCAATCGCAATCTCAACCTTCTTGTCGATGTTTTCTTTAGTTAACCTCCGTCTTTCCTTTCTCTCCTCCGTGGTCTCATGGTAGTACTTCTTCCACGTGGCACCGTCTCCGACACAGTGCACGCTGATAACCCACAAGTATAGGGGATCACAACAGTTTTCGAGGGTAGAGTATTCAACCCAAATTTATTGATTCGACACAAGGGGAGCCAAAGAATATTCTCAAGTATTAGCAGTTGAGTTGTCAATTCAACCACACCTGGATAACTTAATATCTGCAGCAAAGTATTTAGTAGCAAAGTAGTATGATAGTAACGGTAACGGTAGCAAAAGTAATATTTTTGGGTTTTGTAGTGATTGTAACAGTAGCAACGGTAAAGTAAATAAGCAAAGAGCAATATGTGAAAAGCTCGTAGGCATTGGATCGGTGATGGAGAATTATGCCGGATGTGGTTCATCATGTAACAATCATAACATAGGGTGACACAGAACTAGCTCCAATTCATCAATGTAATGTAGGCATGTATTCCGAATATAGTCATACATGCTTATGGAAAAGAACTTGCATGACATCTTTTGTCCTACCCTCCCGTGGCAGCGGGGTCCTAACGGAAACTAAGGGATATTATGGCCTCCTTTTAATAGAGTACCGGACCAAAGCATTAACACATAGTAAATACATGAACTCCTCAAACTATGGCCATCACCGGGAGTGGTCCCGATTATTGTCACTTCGGGGTTGCCGGATCATAACACATAGTAGGTGACTATAGACTTGCAAGATATGATCAAGAACTCACATATATTCATGAAAACATAATAGGTTCAGATCTGAAATCATGGCATTCGGGCCCTAGTGACAAGCATTAAGCATAGCAAAGTCATAGCAACATCAATCTCAGAACATAGTGGATACTAGGGATCAAACCCTAACAAAACTAACTCGATTACATGATAAATCTCATCCAACCCATCACCGTCCAGCAAGCCTACGATGGAATTACTCATCACGGCGGTGAGCATCATGAAATTGGTGATGGAGGATGGTTGATGATGATGATGGCAACGGATTCCCCTCTCCGGAGCCCCGAACGGACTCCAGATCAGCCCTCCCGAGAGAGTTTAGGGCTTGGCGGTGGCTCCGTATCGTAAAACGCGATGAATCTTTCTCTCTGATTTTTTTCTCCCCGAACATGAATATATGGAGTTGGAGTTGTGGTCGGTGGAGCTCCAGGGGGCCCACAAGGTAGGGGGCACGCCCTGGGGGCAGGCGTGCCTCCCACCCTCGTGGACAGGGTGTGGCCCCCTGGCCTTGATTCTTTCGCCAGTATTTTTAATTATTTCCAAAAATAATCTCCGTGAAGTTTCAGGTCATTCCAAGAACTTTTGTTTCTGCACAAAGATAACACCATGGGAATTCTGCTAAAAATAGCGTCAGTCCGGGTTAGTTCCATTCAAATCATGCAAGTTAGAGTCCAAAACAAGGGCAAAAGTGTTTGGAAAAGTAGATACGACGGAGACGTATCACACGCGTCCATACGATGGTCGAGTCTCCACCGGGAGTCCTTCAATATGTTCAACACACAGTTGAATGGAGTGTCCCACTTGGGCCTCGCCAACGCCTCAGACGGCGAGTCGCTTTCAGCCGCAATCCTGTGCTGCTCTCTCTGCAAAAGGCACAAGGATCATTTACAAATATGACTAACGTGCAGTCGAATTGATCACAAACTAAAATTACCAGCAGTCTCATGAACTCCATCATGACCGCGTTCGTCTTGAAAACCTTCTTCACTCGGTCCCAACGGTGCCGGGCCCTGAGGACGTCACGCTCCTGCGGGACGGTGAACTCCGCCAAGGGGTCTCGGATGCCCAGACTCGCGGCTTCCGTGTCCTCCTTGGCCCATATGGACCTCTTCCCGCCGTAACCATGGCTTCCGAGGTGGTGGCACCCAATGTTCCTCTGTTGAAGCCCCTTCATGTACTTCGACTTTTTTTTGGCAGCTTCGGCCTCGCAAGCCGCCTTGAATATTTGAAAGTGCTCTGCCGTGATTGTCGGATTATCCTTTACAATCTCGGAGTAGGGTTCCTTTTTTTTGACGACCGATATTTCACATTGATTTCCAGGCGGCCAACGCGTTGCTAAACTTGGTCATGGCGTGTTTGTTTATCTTCTTCATTGCTGGGTCCTTATCTGGATCTTTATAATCCTTTTCATTCCAGCTCGGGAACAAGAATATCTGGGGCAGCTTCTTTAGGAGGGAGGGCCTCATATTATCTATCTTCTTTAGTTTCTCATCGTTTATGGTGGCGGTTGTCCGTATGATGCAGTCTATTTGATTGCCGTAGCACGCGCGTGCTTCCTCGGGCGCGTTTGGCTCAAAATTGCCATCGTCCACCTCCATGACCACCAGTCTAGTAGTCCTGAGCTTGTTAGGAAGCCGTTGCCTCTTTGCTTTCGATTCTATACCGGCTCCGCTAGTCTCGGCGCCGGTCTCAGTCTCAGCGCCGGTCTCGATGCCGGTCTCAGTCTCAGCGCTGGTCTCAGTCTCAGCACCGGTCTCAGTCTCAGCACCGGTCTGCATGTCGGTCTCAGTCCCCGATGCGACCGGTGGGCCCAGCAACAACATCCGTTGATCGTCGGCAAGGCTCAAAAATTCGTCTACCGCCAGGTAGACGTTGTCGCAATCACCAGAACCCTGTCCTTCATCGTTGCTAGCCAGGTTTCCCATGATTAAATCTAGTCAATTAATTCTAGACCTAATAAAATGAATAATGACATAAAAAAAGGCCTATGCTTTGCAAGAACGTTGACTCCTTCCCTGTGCGGCAAATCCCGGGCACTCGATATGTCCTAGTTTGTAGCGCAAGTCATGCCGAAATTCACGAAATTTTTTGGCATGACTTTTGCTAAAAAGTGGACAAATCGAGAACCTAAAATTTGCTGGAACGGAAATGAATCAACATTCCGGCAAAACATAGGCCACTCGGCTTCATTCCCTGGAAACAGTGTTCAAATATCCATCTTCGACCCCGCAACACATGTCCAAATATACACGAGCAACCACATGTCCAAATTTCACAAGCTAATTCAAAAACTAAGTGTAGAAGAAAATTCATTTAACTACTAATAGAACAAAATTTAGTTAACTTTAGTGCTCTATAATGATGAAAGAAAAAAAAATTCAGTTAACTACTAATTTCATTCATTTAGGTTATTCATTTAACTTCACCTAATTAACCTACTGTACCAATACTACTAGCAGCACTACTAACCTAATTAACCTAGCAAAACCCTACTGCCCTAACTAGAAAACATCTAATTAACATCTACTAGTACCAC
Source organism: Thinopyrum obtusiflorum (assembly GCA_036873465.1). Lineage (NCBI taxonomy): Eukaryota > Viridiplantae > Streptophyta > Magnoliopsida > Poales > Poaceae > Thinopyrum > Thinopyrum obtusiflorum. Next base: position 35,107 of record JAAAWM010011324.1, on the reverse strand, counting down.
TACTGCCCTAACCTAATTAACATCTACTAGTATCACTATATACTACAAGCAGCCCTGCTACAACATTTTCTTCATTTTTTTCTTTTAAAAAACATCTATGAAAACAAAAACCCTAATTAAACCCTACTGCCCTAGCTAACTTTTGCTGTAAACCAAATTTTTTGCTCTAAACTAATTTTTGCTCTAACATCTACTACTTAACATCTTTTGCTCTAAACTAAATTTTTTGCTATAAACTAACTTTTGCTCTACTAATTTTTGCTCTAAAATGCAGAGAGAGAGAGGAGTGGTGGGGGGAGGGGTGGGGGGCTTACAGAGAGGGGAGAGACGGTGGCGGGGAGGTGCTCGGCGATGGAGGCAGGGGCGGGGAGGGCGGGCTCGGGCACGGGCAGCGATGTTCCTGGGCGGGCTCGGGCGGCGATGAGGTCGACGGCCGCCGCGGTGATGTTGCGGGCAGCGATGGTGAGGTCGAGGGCAGCCTCGGGCGGCGGCGGCGAGGCTGAGGGCGGCCACGGGCGGCGGCGGTGAGGATGAGGGCGGCCTCGGGGGGAGACGGTGAGGTTGTGGGCGTCCACGCCGGCAGGAGACGGCGGCGAAGTGGGGCGACGGCGAATTGGGGAGACGGCGGCGAAGTGGGGCGAGGGATTTGGTGGAGAAGTGGTGGCTGGGGGGGGAGGGAAAACGCTATTTAAGTGAAACATAACGGTAGCGCGTTTCTGAAAATGCGCTATTGCTAAGTTAGCTACTTTGCGTTTTCAGAAACGCGCTACTGCTATGCCTTTCTCCTTTTTTCCCTTTTTTCATTTATTTTTCTTTACATTTTATTTTTTTCCTTTCTCCTTTTTCTATTTCTTTCATTTTCATTTACTTTTCTACTTGTTTTTCATTTTATTTTATTTTCGTTAGCAGTAGCGCCTTACACATAAACGCGCTGCTACAACAATATTAGCGGCAGCGCGGTTTCTAAAAGAGCGCTACTACTATGTGTAGCCTATCGGCTTAGTGGTGGGAATTTTAGTAGTAGCGCTTTTACAGCGGGATGCGCTACTGCTATATATGTATCTGTAGCGCGGTTATTCCGCGCGCGCTACTGCTGTGTAGCAGTAGCACGCTTTTTTAACAAGTGCTACTTCTAAAGTTCTGTGTATAAGGTTTTCCCTAGTAGTGGGAGGACACCATGCTGGAGATAGAACCACACATAAGGTATTACAATTTGGTTTTTATTAGCCTACTCTCTTCAAGGATGCATGTAAGTTTGTCTTATCTTGTGATGAATATCAAAGAATTTGCAACATTGGTAGACGTCAGGAAATGCCTATGGATTATTCACTTGTTATTGAACAATTTGATGTTTGGAGATTTGATTATATGGGACATTTCCCGTCCTCTAATGGGTATACTCTCGGTGTACTAAAATAGGGGTCCTTTTGTCAGAGTAATTGGCCATGGGAAGCCTCATCGGACCCCCATGGCGCTTCAAGACATCGGGGCCAGCTGCACCCCTCAAGAATCAAAGACCAAAGCGCCGCCCTCTCGCAACCGGCTGGTCACAGTGGCCGGCTGCCAGAGGACGGCAAGGTTCAGCAGGCGACCGTAAGGTGGGCCGACTCCTAGCAGGCGGCCTCTAGAGAGGCCGGCTTCTGGCAGGTGGCCCCAAGCGCCCTCAGAGTCTGCACCCACATAAATACGATGAGACGGGGTGTGGCTACAGCACGCCCTGCCACCCCCGAATCCAGGGCCAAGCATGGCCACAGCATGCCGCTCCACACGGGGACCTCCCGTTCGGCGCGGCACTGTTGCCATTTCCCCATGACATCACCCATGGCAGAGGAGGCCATGCCTCCACTACGGGCTGTCGGTACGGCCCACAGGCGGTGGGCCTTACCTGCCAGAGACAGGCCAGAAGGCGGCGAGCCTGGGCCAGTCGGCATGAGGGGAGGCCGACTCCTACCAGGCAGCCCTCCCCCTCCCTCAAAGTCCGTGCGCCATTAACCGGAAGAGATGGGGAATGGCTACAGTTATCGCCCGCCAGGCGGCGGCACTGTAGCCACATCTCCCCCGACAAAGCATGCATCATTACTATCATCGCTACAGTGCTGAGCAGCCGGCCAGACCCGCAAGCGGCGGGCGCGGCCTGTCGGCCAAGTACGAGACAGCCGGCGGGGCCCACCAGGAAGCGGGCCCCATCAGCCAACAGAGAAGCCGGCGACCAGAGACACTGACAGCTGGGTCCTACACCCGGCCGGATTACCTTTGTACCCCTGGAGGGTAGGCCTATATAAACCCCCGAGGGCACCCATGCAAAGGGTTCAGACCCTAGTTCCTTCACACACACATATAGAGAGAGGAAGTTAGGGCTAGCCTGGTTCTTCTTCCACCTCTAGAGAAACAGCTCTAGGAGCAACCTTGTAGTCACTCTGGTTGCCTTAGTGACCATGCGGAGACCCCGCAGAGCAGGACTAGGGGTGTTATCTCCTAGGAGAGCCCCGAACCTGGGTAAGATTCACTGGTGTGCATGTCTTTGCCTCATCCCATTTCCTGGCACCGGCGACGTCTTATTAGCCCACTCCATGATAAGCCATCCTTTGGCATATGTCGCACGACACCCCCGACACCTTTAGTACCCCAGAATTGTGCACATGCAGTTGCAGGCCATCGGGTAGCAAGGGCTTGCCTCGCCTCTTGAAGACAAAGACCGTTAAGAAGACCTTGAGGTAGGTCATCGAGAAGTACTAAGTTAGTACCGAAGATCAACACCTCGGTTGTCGGCAAGCTTCGCACCGGCAAGCCAAGACCCAGCAAGCTACTTGGCAGAAAGCTCTCCCTCTCACCATTCGGCCGCTCCACCTCATCGACCAGCTGATGGTTTGTCAAGGTGAGGTGCCGAGCGGGCAGGTGGCCTGAGGGGAGTCAATAGGACGCGTGTCAGCACCTCGCATGCAGATCAACTTTTTTGACACCCGTCTAATGGATGTGTCAAGATGATTGGTTCATCCACGTCGGCGGCACAGAAGGAGAGACAACTTTTGCCGAAGGATGACCACCAACTCACGGTGCATTAAATGCCCTTGTACTACTCTGACAGGATTAGGATGGATGGCATCAAGACTATTATTCACATACTTGTAATGACCATGTTGCCACCGTGGTGACCCCTTTTTCGCCTATAAAAGAAGGCCCATGGCTACCTTGGCATGGGCCGAGACCCTGCTCATGCTTACACGGTAGTTGCACCTTGCTCACGTATTTTCCGGCAAGCTGCACTTGTAACTTGAGCCCCAAGAAAAACCACCCAAACACAAGAGTAGGGTTTTACGCCTCACCGGCGGCCCGCACATGAGAAATCCCCGTGTTTGAACTGCTGGATTTGCTCTCTATGCTACTCGATAACTCCAGGAAAATTGCAATGGTATCCTCATCGATACCATAGATCATCGTACTCCGACATCTTTGGTGTGCCAGGCAGGGGAGGTCGCTTGTGCGGATCCACTCTAGCAGTTCTTGTGCAAGTTTTGCCATCTTCTTCCTTTATGGCGCCAAAGAAGAAGAGCGCAGTGGTGGGTGCATCGTTGGGCTCCAAGCTGCCGCTCCAGATACCCCCGGCGGGCGAGACCGATGGCTAGCGCCACTACTGCAGGATGCTGCTAACGCGACACTATGATCGGAGACCCTTCGACGAAACTGTGTGTGATGCAATAATCACAAACAGTGGTGCAAAAAAACCATCAAAAAAGGTGCAAAACATTTGCGATGGAGGATGTATGAAACACGGTTCAGATTTTAGTTGCGTGTGCGATGCACGGCATACGGTTCAGTTCAATTAACTATTTGCGATGAGGAGGAACAAAAGAAACGGGCAGCCAGATGGAGGTGTGTGTGCGATATACAGCATATGATTCACACGGATGAACTGTTTGTGATTAGGCAACACAAAAGAAACGGTTAGCCAGATCAAGGTGTGTGCGATATATGGCATGCGGTTCACTCGGATGAACTATTTGCGTTGAGACAAGAGAACAGAAATGTTTCAATATATCAAGGTGTGTGTGATACGCGGCAAACAGGTCTGTAATGAGAAATGTGTGCGAAGACCGATAATAACACAGACGATTGCTTCTAATAAGACGTATGTGATATGCTCTCTCTACACAACATCTATTGGCCATTGGGGGATGGGCGGTCATCCAGATACGCCATAAGGATGCGAAGAGGCATCCTATATCAGCAAAGACTAGCTGTTCCACCAGTAGCTCATGTAAGAGAATTCTCAAGTTAAGTGTGCTCAAGTTGGAGCAGCCATCAGATGGGTGATTGGATGGGAAATTCTATTGATGTTAAATTAACTGATAGGATAGGTCATATCTGTCAGATTAAATGACTAATATGACCCAGCCCATCAGTTAAATTAACCTCGAGGTCCTTATTTTTTTAACACATATTAAAGAAGGTCTACCGCATTACTTTTTGACAATGTGCGATACGTGGCATACAGTTGATCCATCCGACCTATTTGTGATGGAATAAGCTGTGTGTGTTGTGAGCAAATGCTTGGTAGTATTTAACCATTTGTGATTGGTGAATTCATCACCGATGGGTTCCCTAGTGTGGTCCGTGTCCATCTGATCATCATCTACTTCTTGTGCTAGGTCGATGTTCCTTCTATGCTAAGTTTCCATTAATTGATGGCATTTTATGAACACGCCACCATTTCCCGCCATTTCCTCACCTATTTCCCGCCACCCAACGATATTGCGCATAAACCTAGGTGGCACGCGATGCACGAAGGCGACAAGCGCAGCCTGTAGCACATCCACCTTTTCCAAGCATGCCAACCCACCAAAGCGCCGCCTCTGCCATCAACCTCGTCGACGAGGAAAACGAGCAGGCGCCACAGCCGGTCGAGGACGAGGCGCTCCCCGTCAACGCGATGGACGACGCCGTGATGCGCGCCATCGCCAGGGTTGAGCAGTCCTTTGGCGCATGGCGCTTGAGCGCCGCGGATCAAGATAGGCATGTCAGCGCCGAAAGGCTGCAGCTCACCGCACAACATGATCGATGGCGTACCGCAGAGCAAGCTAGGCTTGTCTGCGCCGATAGGCTGCGGCTCACCGCACTAAGAGACCATTGCAGCTAGGCAGAGCGAGAGGCGCGGCACGCCGCACAGCAAGAGCGGATCCATCGGCACTTGCCTGCTGTCGACACGGCATCGCAGCTGGGTACACGTCCCGTCAGTACCCCCATTCCTCGCCAGGAGTGGGCAGAGGCCCTCTGCACCGTACTTGCATCAGAGGCCAGCCGCGTCATACTTGCACCGGATGCCCGCCGCGCCGTTCGCATGGGTCGCACCATTTGCCTTGTCCTCGGCCCGCTTGATGCCAACGCGCTAGTCGGTAGGCTCGACTGCCTCCTTGGCCCAGGTCTCCACCTGGGCGCAGTAGAGGAACATGGCCGTCGCATCCTCGAGCTGGTGATCTCTAATGAAATAGCCAACTTGGAGCTTGAGATCACGCACCAGATGTACCAAGAGCGTGTTGACCACTTGGACGAACGCCTGCACGAGTTCAGGCAGAGCCAAGAGCTACCGTTGGCAAGGGCTGCTGGTCATGGTCTCATGGACGCGTTTTATTTTGTTGAGTCATTTCGATGTGGATAGCTATGTATTCACAGCAATCATAATATTGCTCTGTTTATTCCTCTGTTTCAATGTGTGTACTCTGTTTTCCGTTCTTATATGTTCTGTTTCAACGTGTGTATATACGCTTTCCATTCTGTATATGTGGATGATAACAACAAGATTCAAATTACTATACAAAAACAGATAGAAAATGGAATTAATAATCCCCCCCCCCCCCCCCCCCCCCCCCCCCCCCCCCCCCCCCCCCCCCCCCCCCCCCCCCCCCATAATATCATCACATATACGTGATGATACTTAACTACTAGGTACAATGCATAAAATTGAAAATGAACAATACTAAAACTATTAATCCCTCCTGGGGCCGGTATTCCGACAGCTCCTCGCCAGCAGCTCCATGGTGCATGATGTCTTCCCAGAGCGGAGGCAGTACTCCACCTCCTCCGCCTCACAGCGCTTGACATACCGATCTGCCTCTTGCTGGCGGACGAGCATGAACGATCTTGCCATTTCGTTGGGCGCCCGCCGGAGCTCCTCGTCGGTGGCACGCTGGAGCTTATCGGCAACCTCCACGCAGCGACGAGGCGCCCAGCGCCTTTGACCTTCCTCGTGAAGTACCCGTCTTTGTACACCTCCTCCGCATGATGATGCGCCTGCCCCCAAAGCTCCGCCACCTCCTTTTTCCAGGCGGCATCATGAGCTTCACATGCCGCCTGGTACCTGGCTTCCTCCTCCGCCATCTCCTTCTTGAACGCCACTTGCCTCGCTTTCTCAGCCGGCGGCAGCGACTTCCATGGACAAAGATTTTACTGGCCCCAGAACCAATCCAAAGTTGGGGGTCCCGCACAACCTCGTCCGGCGGCGCTTAGGGGTCATTGTCGTAGCTATTCGTGTGAGCGTCCTCGCGGGGCGGCGACTCCTCATCGGCGCGTGGGCAGACTGGCGGTGCCATGGCAAAGATTTGAGAGAGAGAGAGAGGGCGAGCAAGGGGAGGATGTATATGAGAATGCAGGCGGGACGACATGAGCAAGGTAGTATTTATTGGCGGCTGGAATCTAGATCGACAGGAACAGTACACACGCCGGTCGCCGGAATTTACGAGTACTGTAGTTTGAATTACACACGATTCCCACAGGAAAATCCGTGTGTGAACATAATAGCTGACGGTTTCCAATACAGAACCATGTCTGATTAATGATCCCCACCACTCACCTACCAAACCCTAGCCGCGAGATAGAGTGCCAATCGTGTGGGGGCCGGTTGTCTTGCTAGATCTTTACATTTTCTTTTTTGAACACCAGATATTTACATCCTCTGATGATTTTTTAACTCGCACACAAGTACACAAAAATACGATTTTTCAAACCATTATGGTTAGCCGTTGCATGTAGATGTAGTTCAAATTTGAATTACGGTCATTAAATGGCTAGAAAATCACTTGAATGTCTTTAAAAGGTCAAATGACCCCTGAAATTTTCCAAATTTTCACATGATAGTTGTATTAGTGCACGTTAAACGTAGAAAAAAATTTGAAGGCCGTAAGGGGAAGCTATCTCCCGTTCGTCATCAAACATGCATTGTTCCCTCTCGGAACCATGAACCTTCTAGTGAGTTGCTTCGGTTAGTGAGGGGGGTGTGTCCAAACTTTCGTCAAACAGGCCAATTTTTTTAACACATCACCTTGGTGGCATGACATTACATCAAGCAAGGTTTCATGTTTTTCTCATCATTTTTAAATTTTTTAGAATTAAAATGCCATGGCACTCCATGCATGTGCCCACGCCGCGAGACTAATATGTTTGAAAATTCCTTCTATTTTACTGCACATGGCATTAACTCGCACACAAGTACACAAATATGATTTTTCAAACCGTTATGGTTAGCCGTTGCATGTAGATCTAATTCAAATTTGAATTATGGTCATTAAATGGCTAGAAAATCACTTAAATGTCTTTAAAAGGTCAAATGACCGCTAGAATTTTCCAAATTTTCATAGTACAGTTGTAGTAGTGCACGTTAAACGTAGAAAAAATTTAAAGGCCGTAAGAGGAAGCAATCTCCTGTTCTTCATCAAACATGCATTGTTCTCTCTCGGAACCACGAGCCTTCTAGGGAGTTGCTCTGGTTTGTGAGGGGTGTGTGTCCAAACTTTCACCAAACATGCCAATTTTTTACCACATCATCTTGGTGGCATGACATTACATCAAGCAAGGTTTCATGTTTTTCTGATCATTTTCTAATTTTTTGGAATTAAAATGCCATGGCACTCCATGCATACATATGCATGTGTCCATGTCGTGAGACCAATATGTTTGAAAATTCCTTCTAATTTACTACACATGGAATTAACTCGAACACAAGTACCCAAATATGATTTTTCAAACCGCTATGGTTAGCTATTGCATGTAGTTGTAGTTCAAATTTTAATTACGGTCATTAAATGGCTAGAAAATCACTTAAATGTCTTTAAAAGGTCCAATGACCCCTGAAATTTTCCAAATTTTCACATGACAATTGTATTAGTGCATGTTAAACGTAGAAAAAAATTTGAAGGCCGTAAGAGGAAGCTATCTCCCATTCGTCATCAAACATGCATTGTTCCCTCTCGGAACCACGAACCTTCTAGTGAGTTGCTCCGGTTAGTGAGGGGGGTGTGTCCAAACTTTCATCAAAAAGGCCAATTTTTTTACCACATCATCTTGGTGGCATGATAACCCACAAGTATAGGGGATCAATTGTAGCCTCTTTCGATAAGTAAGAGTGTCGAACCCAACGAGGAGCTAAAGGTAGAACAAATATTCCCTCAAGTTCTATCGACCACCAATACAACTCTACGCACGCTTGACGTTCGCTTTACCTAGACAAGTATGAAACTAGAAGTACTTTGTAGGTATAACGGGATAGGTTTGCAAGAATATAAAGAGCACGTAAATAAAAACTAGGGGCTGTTTAGATAAAGAAGCAATAAAGTTAGTATAGCGAGTGTGGAAAAGTGGTGGTACGAGTTGCGAAATTGTCCCTAAGCAATTGACTAGTTTACTAGACCGATAGCAAGTTTTATGTGGGAGAGGCCACTGCTAGCATGTCATCCCTGACTTGGAATTCTATGCACTTATGATTGGAACTATTAGCAAGCATCCGCAACTACTAATGTTCATTAAGGTAAAACCCAACCATAGCATTAAGATATATTGGTCCCCTTCAATCCCGTATGCATCAATTTCTATGCTAGGTTGAAGCTTCTGTCACTCTTTCCCTCCAATACATAGTCCTATCAACATACAACTAACACTATGGTGAGATCCACGTGCGCGCTCATATGATGGGCACCAAAGGACAGCAACATAACCACAAGCAAATTAAACCAATCATAGCAATTCACCAATTACCGATAGGACAACAAAAATCTACTCAGACATCATAGGATGGCAACACATCATTGGATAATAATATGAAGCATAAAGCACCATGTTCAAGTAGAGGGTACGGCAGGTTGCGGGAGACTGGACCGCTGTAGATAGATGGGGGAAGGTGATGAAGATGTTGGTGAAGATGACGGAGGTGTTGGTGTAGATTGCGATGACGATGAAGGCCCCAGCGGCATTCCGGCGCCACCGGAAGAGAGGGGGAGGGAGCCCCCCTTCTTCTTCTTCTTCCTTGACCTTCCCCCTAGATGTGATAAGGGTTTCCCCTCTGGTCCTTGGCTTCCATGGTGCCAGAGGGGCGGGAGCCCCTCCGAGATTTGATCTCTCTCTCTGTTTTCTTCTGTTTCTGCGCTTTTTGATTCTGCCCTTTCACCGTTTCTTAAATTCCGGGAGATCCGTAACTCCGATTGGGCTGAAATTTGGACCCGATTTTTATCCGGATATTGGCTTTCTTGCGGCAAAAGAAGGGCACCAACCGCCTTACAGGGTGGCCACAAGGGTCATGGGCGCGCCCACCCCCCTGGGGCGCGCCCCCTGCCTCGTGGCCCCCTCGGGCATCGTCTCGCGTTGATTCTTCTTCCCAAAAATCACATATATTCCAACAATATTCTCCGTAAGTTTTTATCCCGTTTGGACTCCGTTTGATATGGATTTTCTGTGAAACAAAAAACATGCAACAAACAGGAACTGGCACTGGGCACTGGATCAATATGTTAGTCCCAAAAATAGTATAAAAAGTTGCCAAAAGTATATGAAAGTTGTGTAATATTGGCTTGGAACAATTAAAAATTATAGATACGATGGAGACGTATCATGGCATGACATTACATCAAGCAAGGTTTCATGTTTTTCTGATCATTTTTTAATTTTTTGGATTTAAAATGCCATGGCAATCCATGCAAGTGCCCATGCCGTGAGACCAATATGTTTGAAAATTCCTTCTAATTTACAACACATGGAATTAACTCGCACACAAGTACACAAATATGATTTTTCAAACCATTATGGTTAACTGTTGCATGTAGATGTAGTTCAAATTTGAATTACGGTCATTAAATGGCTAAAAAATCACTTAAATGTCTTTAAAAGGTCAAATGACCCCCGAAATTTTCCAAATTTTCACATGACAGATGTATTAGTGCTCGTTAAATGTAGAAAAAAAATTGAAGGCCATAACAGGAAGCTATCTCCCGTTCGTCATCAAACATGCATTGTTCCCTCTCGGAACCACGAACTTTCTAGTGAGTTGCTCTGGTTAGTGAGGGGGTGTGTCCAAACTTTCATCAAACATGCCAATTTTTTTACCACATAATCTTGGTGGCATGACATTACATCAAGCAAGGTTTCATGTTTTTCTGATATTTTTTAATTTTTTGGAATTAAAATGCCATGTCACTCCATGAATACATATGCATGTGTCCATGTCGTGAGACAAATATGCTTGAAAATTCCTTCTAATTTACTGCACATGGAATTAAATCGCACACAAGTACACAAATACGATTTTTCCAACCGTTATGGTTAGGCGTTGCATGTAGATGTAGTTCAAATTTGAATTACGGTCATTAAATGGCTAGAAAATCACTTAAATGTGTTTAAAAGGTCAAATGACCCCTAGAATTTTCCAAATTTTCACATTACAGTTGTAGTAGTGCACGTTAAACGTAGAAAAAAATTGAAGGCCGTAAGAGGAAGCTATCTCCCGTTCATCATCAAACATGCATTATTCCCTCTCGGAACCACGAGCCTTCTACTGAGTTGCTCCGGTTTGTGAGGGTGTGTGTCCAAACTTTCGTCAAACATGCCAATTTCTTTACCACATCATCTTGGTGGCATGACATTACATCAACCAAGGTTTCATGTGTTTCTGATATTTTTTTATTTTTTTGGAATTTAAATGCCATGGCACTCCATGCATACATAGGCATGTGTCCATGTCGTGAGACAAATATGTTTAAAAATTCCTCCCAATTTACTGCACATGGAATTAACTCGCACACAAGTACACAAATATGATTTTTCAAACCGTTATGGTTAGCTGTTGCATGTAGATGTAGCTCAAATTTGAATTACAGTCATTAAATTGCTAGAAAATCACTTAAATGTCTTCAAAAGGTCAAATGACCCCTAAAATTTTCTAAATTTTCACAAGACAGTTGTATTAGTACTACAAAATTTCTCGTTCATTTAAAACACCTTCCGTTGCCACTTTACTCCAAATTCGTCTTTTACAGCTAATAAAACAGATCTACAACATCACACACAGTTGTTTTCTAGGAACCGTTTACGATGAAAATATCTGGGTCTATTTAAGTCTCCCTCCTTAAGCTTCCCCGGCTTGTCTGCTCCAGTGCCGGCAACCCCCGAATCCATAAATCTCGATCCCCATTCCCGCACCCCCTGTCGGTGTCAAAACCGGTGGATCTCGGGTAGGGGGTCCGGAACTGTGCGTCTAAGGTCAATCGTTACAGGAGTCAGGGGACACGATGTTTACCCAGGTTCAGGCCCTCTCTATGGAGGTAATACCCTACTTCCTGCCCCCCCCCCCCCCCCCCCCCCCCCCCCCCCCCCCCCCCCCCCCCCCCCCCCCCCCCCCCCCCCCCCCCCCCCCCCCCCCCCCCTTTAATGATTTCCAAGTAGATTCAATGTCTCCCCTCGGCTTCTGCGCGTTTAACAACCTCGTAGAGTTGATCTACCACGAGATCGTAATGGCTAAACCCTAGAAGCCTAGCCTGTATGACTATGGTAATGAGTATATCCTTTTCCGGACTAACCCCTCCGGTTTATATAGACACCGGGGGGATCTAGGGTTACATAGAGTCGGTTACATTAGAAGGAATCTTCATAGTTGGTCGCCAAGCGTGCCTTCCACGCCAAGGAGAGTCCTATCCGGACATGGGTACAGTCTTCGGCCTTCATGTCTTCACAGCCCACCGGTCCGGCCCATTGATAATAGGCCGAACGCCCGAGGACCCCTTAGTCCAGGACTCCCTCAGTTGCCCCCGAACCAGTCTTCAATAGCGAGGTGTTCGGCACACAAGTTGTATTCGGCATTGCAAGGCGGGTTCCTCCTTTAATGATTTCCAAGTAGATTCAATGTCTCCCCTCGGCTTCTGCGCGTTTAACAACCTCGTCTTCCACGTGTCGAGCGAATGCGGGGGATCAGGGTAATTTTGCAAATAACACCCTATTTAGGCCAAGAAGAGCGCCTATTTAAAGAGATCGGATCTCAGATCCATTCAATATCTCCCGGAGAAAAATCCCCAAAGACTACTAGGAGAAGCCATTCCAACATGGCTAGCATTCCCAGTTCCTCCTTCGACTCGGAGAGAGGCGAGTGGGGGAGGTGCTCAGTGGCCTACAGCCAATTAAAGAAGCTGCAAATGCAGGGATTCCTCCCCCTGCAGATCTGATCCCTGTTCGAGCAGGGCGAGCTTCCCTTAACGGTGAGACCCAGGCGGAGGATTTTCCCAATCCATCCGGGGGGAGCGAGTTTGTTTTGTCCCTTATCTGCTAAGGGGCGTTGGGTTTCCAATCCATCCATTCCTTCGGGGGCTTCTGGAATACTATGGCCTTTAGCTGCATAACTTTACTCCCGCCTCCATTCTGCATATTGCGGGCTACGTCGCTTTGTGCGAACTGTTCCTGGGCATTGAGGCCCATTTCAAACTGTGGAGAAAGTTGTTCTATCTTGTCCCGCGCAAACACCAGGGGTCGATATTTGAAGTGGGCGGAGCCGAAGTATGGCGCGTCGCCGATACCGGATACCTGTCCGGCACACCAAGGAAGGCATCTGAAGAATGGCCTTCCGAATGGTTCTATATAGAAGATGTCGCTCTTCCCGACCTAGTTCGCAAGGGTCTCCCAGAATTTGCAAGCGTTCCATTGAAGAAAGGTCATAGCTGGCGTCCCCGAAGTCTTGAAGAGGAGGACAGTGTAGAGGTTCATCAGCTCCTGGGCAAGATAAGGTTGCTTGCCCTGTCTGGTTTTACAATAGTAGAGGTAATGGCGACCTCCATAGTGCGAGGGGTTCAACCACTTCAATACAGAGGGCTCCCCATGTGGCACTACAATGGGGAGGATGATGCCTCCCGTTGTGGTCGAAAAGGTCCGGACACCCCCGCTGCTCTAGCCAAGATACTGGCCGAGCTATTTAATGGGGAGGAAGAAGAATTTCTCCGCATCAATCGCAGAGACGGGTACTCCATGTACAACCCTCCCAGCTGGGTAAGTCCTAACCCCTTTGCTTTTATTCACTTCGCTTTCTTGGCCATCTTTAATGAATTCCCAATCCGTCTATTTTGAAACAGCACAGGTGGAAGGTAACAGAGGGGCTTAATAGCCCTGCCCCACAGCCGGAGAACCACAACCGGGAGCTTGATCCTGGGTTCGAAGAGGACCCGGATATATTCGTGGTACTCACAGAAGGGGTATTTTACCAGGCGAGCTATGACGGCACAGAAGTGGCCATCATCGCCGATTATCCTGGTCTTCTTCCAGCTTCCCACATAAGTAATCAGGAGAAATCCCCCTCAAAAGAGTTTCCTCGCACTGCCTCACCCACCGCACTTTCTCATGCTTCAAAGGGGAGGCGTTCGGCACATCATGCTACGCCGGGGATGACTCCAAGAAGAGCAGCTCCCGCGCCGAGCAAGGCCTCGAAAAGGAAGGTCGGCGAAGACAAGGCCGGTCCTTCGTCGAAGAGGTATGGGTTTAAAGGTATGCTTTGGCAGTCGTACCCAACCATGATTGTTATGTTGGTCCTGTATCAGGAAAAAGGTTCGCCGGACTATGTCCGGGGATTCGGCCGGTCGCACTCCCAACAACCGGGATTTAGGTCCCACCGGAGAGGTGGGGGCCGCTATGGGGGCAACGCCGGACTGTCCTTCGGACGAGGGTTCGGAAGACAAGTCCGTTACCAACTCGGAAGTAGAGAGCGCCATGAATCATGGGCGCTACAGGGCCGTCTTACGAGACCCCAGGTTCTCGGGAGAGGCATTCAATGCCTTTAGCTCGGCTGACGCATACATCCGAGCTGCTTGAGATGGGCTTAGAAAAGCCACAAAGCAACATTTGACAGATGTGCAGGTAAGTTTTTCTTTGTCCGAAAAGGATAACCATATGCCCGTAGCCCCCGAGACTGAAAGCAGTTGGTACAACTGATTTAAGGATCATTGTATAACCAGGTCCTTACAGAGAAGAATGGCCTGCTAGCCCAGGAGCTGGAGCACTGTCAGGCGCAGCTAAATGCTGCTACCGCCGAACTGGAAAACTTCAAGAAGGCGTCCTTTGGTAACATTCCCCTCCATCAAGGAACAATAATTGTATACCAACTATACTAATACTATTGCTGATCGCATAATAGGATCGCCCGATCAACTTGAAGAGAAGTTGAAGATCGCCCAAGAGGGAGAAAAAGAGGCAAAAAGGCTACACGCCGTAGGCGAGCGTGTGCTGACCCGAGTCAGAGGGGAGAAAAACAAGTTACAGGATTCCCACACTACATTGGGTGAAGAATTGAAAGATGTGCGAGCCCAGCTAGCCGACTCCGTGAAGGAGAACAAGAAGCTGCGGGGCGGCATATTCAGTATGTGTCTGAATTATTTTTAAAGTAGTTCGAAGATAAATGGAACTGATATAGTTATGATTGCAGGTATATTGACGGACTATCGCAAGTGCTATCGCAAGGGCCATCGCAAGTGCACGAACAGGCTTGGCTGGCGATGCGGAGTGTTGCCAAGGCCCTATGGCCATCCGCCTCCCCTCCAGGAAGTATGGAGGAGCTTGTAGAGCTGTTCAAACGAGCGCGGCAGCGTATCCGACTATGGAAGATATCAGCCTGCCGAGAGGGTGCGCGAGAGGCCTGGGCCATGGTGAAGACGCGGTATACCAAGCTGGATCCTAATCACATGGCCCGTGTCAGACCGCTAGGGTCGAATGGGGAAGAAATTCCCGTTAGTTTAGTATATGACCAAGCAGAGGTGGCCGCCAAATATTCCCAATAGGATTGTAAGTTAGACCGCCTTTTGGACGGTGTAGAGGAGGAAGTGTTTGAGTCCAAGTGACTATGTACTTTCCTTGATGTATGTAACTCTAGCTGAATTGTATAGCATTTGTCATGGCGGACCTTTTCACTTCAACCTCCGGACCCGAATGTGCGGAGTGTTTCCGAATACCCGCACGGCCGAATAGACCGGGGTATGCGCGGAAACTAGGCGTAGGGGTCATAGTTGCTTGAACAGACAAGTTGTATCTGGCTAGCTATGTTATATTACATTTAGATTGTAAGAAACATCTTCCAGAGAGAATAGTTCCGTTAAGGGTTCCTTTCCCTGGGTGTGCATGCATTAGTATACATGTCCAAATTGTGATGTGAAAATCACAGTGTGTATAGCTTCTGGGGGTTCACAATGGAGTGAGTGCAAAAAACATCTTTAATTCACCGACCGAATATTCCCCTAAGAACGCTAGCTTTTGGCTTCACCCAGTCTGAGGTACACATCCGGATGAACCGGCAGTAACAATCACAGAGGTGCTCCCTTTATGCCCTAGCCGAACTAACGGGAATGTAGGGCATAAGCACAGGAGCCAGGCAACCCAGCTTGGCCAAAACTTAAGTCATATCGATGCATATAGTGGCGAAGAAAAGGTACATATGGAAAAACTCATATGTGAAGAGCTTGATGCTCAAGGAATAATAATAAAAAGCTTCTGTCCAAGAAGCCCCCAGGTATAATGGACGTACAAATTTAAAGATGTATGCGTCAGGGGTGTGCGGTCTAGCCATACGAAAAGCTTTAAAGCGAGAAAGAAAAAAGTAATCGGAAAAGAGAGAAAAAATAATGCAAACTACAGGGGAGAAGGAGACGAACAAGGAGTTCGGCACTAGGCATATAATCTTTGGAGTCTGGCCGTGTTCCAGGGGTTCGGCTCCAGGCGATTGTCCGATGCATTGCGAAGACGGTACGCCCCTCCGGTGAGAACTTCGTCAATTATGAAGGGACCCTCCCATTTGGGCTTGAGTTTGTCCTTTTTCTTCGCCGGCAGGCGTAGAACGATTTGCCAATGTTGTAGGTCTTGGCCCGTACTTCTCTGCTTTGATATCTTCGAGCCTGCTGTTGGTAAAATGCTGAACGGGCTTTTGTGACATCGCGCTCCTCTTCCAGGGCATCTAGGTTGTCCTACCGGTCGAGCTCGGCCTCTCTCTCTTCGTACATACGCACTCGAGGTGAGTCGTGGATAATATCGCAGGGCAATATAGCCTTCGCGCCATACACCTTGAAGAAAGGTGTGTATCCGGTAGTACGGTTGGGCGTGGTCTGCAGCCCCCAGAGTACGGAGTCGAGCTCCTCAACCCAGTGCTTGTCTGATTCTCTCAAAGACCGCACTAGTCTGGGCTTGATGCCGCTCATAATAAGACCATTGGCTCGTTCGACCTGACCGTTTGTTTGCGGGTGGTAGACGGAGGCGTAATCGAGTTTAATGCCAAGATTAGTACACCAGGTTTTCACCTCGTCAGCTGTGAAATTAGAGCCGTTGTCGATGATGATGCTGGGTGGGACACCATAACAGTGCACAACACCGGATATGAATTCTATCACCGGGTCGGACTCAGCCGTTTTGACCGGTTTAGCCTCTATCCACTTAGTGAATTTGTCAACCATGACCAGCAGATATTTTTTCTTATGGCTTCCCCCTTTAAGGGGTCCAACCATATCCAATCCCCAGACCGCAAAAGGCCAAGTAATGGGGATAGTTTGTAAGGCAGTTGGGGGCATGTGGCTTTGGTTGGCGAAGAGCTGGCATCCGACGCAGCGTTAAACAAGGTCCTGCGCATCTGCTCGGGCTGTCGGCCAATAAAACCCAGTACGAAAGGCCTTGCTAACAAGGGCCCGAGCTGCGGCGTGGTGTCCGCCGAGACCAGCGTGAATTTCCGCTAAAAGCTGCCGCCCCTCTTCCTCGGAGATACATCTTTGAAGCACTCCGGTAGTACATTTCTTGTAGAGCTCTCCGTCATGAACCTTGTAGGCCTTCGAACGCCGGACAATGCGGCGAGCCTCATTCTGGTCTTCAGGAAGCTCCTTCCTATTAATGTAGGCCAAGAAGGGTTCGGTCCATGGGGCAATGACTGCCATAATGAGATGAGCCGATGGTGTTATTTCGGTGGCTGAGCCCCTGATACTGTTGGTGTGTTCGGGATTTGGGGTTGTATTCGAATCTGGACAGTTGTTGCCGCCCTCCCCTTGCCACACCACGGATGGCTTGAAAAGCCTTTCCAGGAAAATGTTGGGTGGGACGGGGTCGCGCTTGGCGCCAATGCGAGCAAGGACGTCCGCTGCCTGATTACTTTCTCGGGCGACGTGATGAAATTCGAGCCCCTCGAACCGAGCCGACATTTTTAAGATGGCATTACGATAAGCTGCCATCTTTGGATCTTTGGCATCAAAGTCTCCGTTTATTTGAGATATTGCGAGGTTTGAATCCCCGCGCACCTCTAGGCGTTGTATGCCCATGGATACGGCCATCCGAAGACCATGCAATAGGGCCTCGTATTCGGCTGCGTTGTTGGAGTCTGTGTATAATATTTGGAGTACATACTGGACGACATCTCCAGTGGGGGATGTTAACATGACTCCCGCTCCTAGCCCCGCCAGCATTTTGGAGCCGTCAAAATACATAACCCAATTGGAATATTCACCATACTCTTTTAGGGAGTTCGGCCTCTGTCCATTCGGCGACGAAGTCAGCCAGCACTTGGGATTTGATGGCTCGACGTGGCTTGTATGTTATGGCAAATGGAAGTAGCTCTATGGCCCGTTTGGCGATCCGTCCTGTGGCATCGTGGTTGTTTATTATGTCATTGAGTGGGACTTCAGAAGCCACCGTGATTGAACACTCCTGGAAGTAGTGTCGTAGCTTTCGGGATGCCATGAAGACCGCGTATGCTATCTTTTGGTAATGGGGGTACCGGGATTTGCATGGTGTGAGGACAGTAGATACGTAGTAGACTGGTTTTTGAAGTGGGAATTTGTGTCCGTCTTGTTCTCGTTCGACGACGAGCACGGTGCTCACCACCTGATGTGTTGCCGATATGTATAGCAACATGGGTTCGCCAGCGTTTGGTGCGGCCAGGATTGGGTTGCTTGCTAGGAGGGCCTTTATTTCCTCTAGTCCGGCAGTCGCCGCGTCTGTCCATTCGAAGTTATCGGTGTGCCATAAGAGGCGATAGAGTGGTAGTGGCTTTTCTCCTAATCTGGAGATAAAGCGACTTAACGCTGCCACGCAACCAGCTAGTTTTTGGACTTGTTTGAGGTCTTTTTGCGTAGCCAACTGTGATAGAGCTCGGATTTTAGCTGGATTTGCTTCTATCCTCTATTGGAAACGATGAAGCCCAGCAGTTTTCCAGCGGGGACGCCGAGGACACACTTGTCGAATGTAAGACGTAAATCATCTATTAGTGTTTCGACATGCCTAGTTTTGATGACGACGTCATTGACGTAAGATTCTACTGTCTTGCCGATCTGCTTCTCCAGGCATGTTTGAATCATGCATTGGTATGTGGCGCCGGCGTTCTTGAGCCCGAAGGGCATGGTGTTGAAGCAGAATGGCCCGTATGGGGTAATAAATGCTGTTGTAGCTTGATCGGACTCCTTCATTTTGATTTGATGGTATCCAGAATATGCATCGAGGAAACACAGCGAGTCGTGTCCTGCGGTGGCGTCAATGATTTGATCAATGCGGGGGAGGGGGAAGGGATCCTTAGGGCAAGCCTTGTTGAGGTCTTTGAAATCGACACACAGGTGCCAGGATTTGTCCTTCTTTGGTACCATCACCAGGTTTGCCAGCCAATCCGGATGTTTGATTTCTTTAATGAATCCAGATTCGATAAGCTTGGCCAGCTCCTCCCCCATGGCTTGTCGCTTGGGTTCGGAAAAGCGCCGCAGTGTTTCCTTGACCGGTTTAAATCCCTTTAATATATTGAGGCTATGTTCGGCCAGCTTGCGTGGGATCCCTGGCATATCTGAAGGGTGCCAGGCAAATATGTCCCAGTTTTCATGCAGGAATTCTCATAGTGCGGCGTCAACTATTGGGTTCAGTTGCGCTCCGATAGATGCTGTCTTCTTGGGGTCCGTTGGGTGGACCTGGAATTTGACTATTTCTTCTGCTGGTTTGAAGGAGGTGGATTTGGGGCATTTGTCGAGGATCACATCGTCCCTGTCCACCGTGGAGCGTAGCACGGTTAATTCTTCGGCCGCGAGGGCTTCAGATAGCACCTCAAGGGGCAGGGATGCGGTTTTGTTTTCAGCGCGGAGTGCTATGTCCGGATCACTGACGAGAGTGATTATACCGTTTGGTCCGGGCATTTTGAGCTTCATATACCCGTAATGAGGTATAGCTTGGAAGCGTGTAAAAGCATCCCGCCCCAACAGGGCATGGTATCCGCTGCTGAAAGGGGCAACTTGGAAAGTGATTTCTTCGGACCGATAATTCTCCGGTGTGCCGAATACCACGTCAAGTGTGATTTTGCCCGCGCACCGCGCCTCCCGACTGGGAATGATTCCTCGGAAGGTTGTGCTACTTTGCTTGATGCGGCTCCTGTCTATTTCCATTTTGTGGAGTGTGTCCTCATAAATGAGGTTTAGTCCACTGCCGCCGTCCATGAGGACCTTAATAAGTCGAAACCCGTCCACGATGGGACTGAGGACTAATGCGACTGGCACTCGGACTGTCATGTACCTTGGTTCATCACCGGCATTAAATGTTATAGCCGTGTCGTTCCAAGGGTTTATTGCAGCGATTTGGCAGACTTCGGTGAGGTCGCGAAGTGCCCTTTTACGCTTGTTGTTTGAAGCGAATGTCTCGAAGACCATCAATACTCTGGTGTCGTCGTTTTTTGGAGGGTGCTGCTCTGGGGTGTCCTTGATAAGGATGTCCTCACCGCTCTTGGCTACCTGCCGGAGTATCCAACATGCTCTAAGGCTATGGGTTGCCATGGTATCTGGTGTCGTGTGTATTTTGCATAGGCCATCGAGCCATCCCTCCAGAATGGTGCCGTGCCGCGTAATGGGTTTATGTTTCTTGACTGTTGGACTGGGCGTGCCACGGGGGTGCGCCCTCTTCGCCTATAGGAGGAGTTGAGTTGGGACTGACGGTTCCCAGCAAGCTGCCTGAGTTTTCCAGGCACTTTCCATCGTGCTGTACTTCTATACGATAATTGCTAAGTCAGCGAACTTCAGTATGCGGCGGCGATTGATGGCGTTGAGAATTCCTTCGTCCGCGCAATTGTTGCAGAACGCTGATATCGCGTCCTCGTCGCGGCAATCTTTTACCTTGTCTTTGACAAGGAGGAATCTAGCCCAGAAGTGGTGGACCATTTCCTGAGGCTGCTGTTTTATGCTCATGAGAGCGTCTATGTCCGGGTGGGTGGGTGGGTGGAATTAAATCCGAACCCTGACCTGACCGATTATCCGGAGTCTGAAGACATTCTAGACTCAACAGTCCGGGCTCCGGAGTATCTTCTGATTGTTTAGGACTGCCGTCCGATTCTATGTTCGGAGGGCTAGTCGCATCCTTTTGCTTGTGGGTATCCGGTTCTTCCTGATCGGCGATCCAAACATAGTCCGTCTTCGATATAGAAGAAGACTCGCCGTCCTACTCCTCGACTACCGCTATCTGGTGGGTGACCGGTGGAGTTTTGATTTCTCCTTGATCGGTTTTAGGACCGATCCGATCGTAATCAATGAAAACTCTGCCGGATCCATCTGCTTGGAGTGTTCGGAGTTGATGCGAAGGGGGTTTTCGATGGCCCGAGAGGTCATCGTCGGCTCAACGGCCGAACGGGTGATCATGGTAAAGTCGCCCAGCCGGAGGGTTTGGCCTGGGGCCAGGACTCCCTCGGAGGTGATGTTGTCTTTAAGGACAAGGCGAGCCATCGAACCTTTCATCGACGTCATAGTGGAACTCTCAATGAAAGCACCAATGTCGGTGTCAAAACCGGTGGATCTTGGGTAGGGGGTCCCGAACTGTGCGTCTAAGGTCGATGGTTACAGGAGACAGGGGACACGATGTTTACCCAGGTTCGGGCCCTCTCTATGGAGGTAATACCCTACTTCCAGCTTGATTGATCTTGATGAATATGAGTATTACAAGAGTTTATCTACAACGAGATCGTAATGGCTAAACCCTAGAATCCTAGCATGTATGACTATGGTAATGAGTATATCCTTTTCCGGACTAACCCCTCCGGTTTATATAGACACCGGGGGGATCTAGGGTTACATAGAGTCGGTTACATTAGAAAGAATCTTCATAGTTGGTCGCCAAGCGTGCCTTCCATGCCAAGGAGAGTCCTATCCGGACATGGGTACAGTCTTCGGCCTTCATGTCTTCACAGCCCACCAGTCCGGCCCATTGATAATAGGCCGGACGCCCGAGGACCCCTTAGTCCAGGACTCCCTCACCCCCTTCTTGCAAAGATGACGCCGTGGAAACGCTTCATGAAGGCCCGTATGATGGCCGCGTCCCTCCCCCCCGAGTGCCGCTGCCTGCGCCAAGAGCGAGGCTGCCTACGCCGAGAGTGCCACCGCATACACATTGAGAGCGGTTGCTTCCACCGAGAGGCCATCTGCGGCAGCCGACAGGGCAGTTGTAGCAGCCGAGACGGCTGCAGCTACTGCTGCAACGGCGACTGCAAAAGACGAGAGCACTCGAGCTGCCGTCCGTGCCGCCGATGTCGCCCTGGCCTGGGTCGAGGCCATCCACACCAAGATCGAGGATGCACACGCCAAGATATTCCAAGCCACCTCGGACTCCAGCATGCAACCCATGTCCGAAAAGGCGGCGGTGGGCAAGGAGCACCTGCTTCCTCATGAGATCACCGAGCAGGAGCTGGAGATGCAGGAGGCGGCGGAGATCGAGGGCGCCGGGAGGAGGAGTTGCGCGTGGCCGAGTTTGAGGTAGAGAAGAGTCTGTCCGTCGAGCAATCGGCGGTGGAGTACCAATGCGAGCTCTGGCACAGCCACTACTACGAGTACTACAACCTTGAGGGCGGCGCCGAGGACAAGGATGAGGACGCGGTCGACTTCAGCAGGGGGGACGCGGAGTCCACCAACGGCGGCATGTCGCCAGGATAAGTCATCGACGTCTCATCTCACACCAGCGATGCATAGGCCGGCGCGGTGGCGGATTTGTTAAAATTATGCATACTTAGGCTTTGTTTTTAATGCTGGTCTTTTCTTTGAGAAATGTTTAGGTCAACTGGCTCTGTTTAATTACTAAAATTGCTCGATTCAGCAAGTGTGGTATGTGTGTTGTACGCTCTTTTGTGTGCCCAAATTACCAAGCGATGTTAAATTATGCAATGATGTACCCGGGGAAATTTCCACCAAAATTTGAATTATCAAACTCATCCCATGCGTGTAAAGCAGAAGAATCGTTTGCGATGCACACAATCGTTCAAAGTGAATGGTCCGGCGGCACCGCGCGCAAAGTTTCCCTCCACATTTCCAAAATTTTGGCCTACCGCCAAAATATCTACCCCCGCCCCCTTCCCCCTTCCCCACCCCCTTTTCTCCCCGACCACAAGTCACATTTCCCATGTTTCCTCCTTCCCTCCTTCCTTCCTAAGATATAGCTGATTCCTCGCTCTCGCTGTCTCGCATCCTACCGTCGGGGTCGCCATGGTCTTCTTCAAACACCTCTCTAGCGGTTCCTCCTCCGGTGATGACTCCTTCACCTCCCGCGTATGCCTCTCTTCTCGCTCTCGGGCTATGACTTGGAATGAAGGGTTTTTACCCGGTGGTCAATTTGAGTCATTTCTTCCTCTTGTAGCTCCCTAGGACCATCAGCTGCAACGAATGGAGCGGGGTGGTTGAAGATCTATCTGCTCGTTGTCACCATCAATCTCCATGCCTGAAGCTAGTTGCGTTTGAATCTGTGGACAGTGGGAGGAAGTTTCTGGCATGTGCAGAGAAGGTTAGACCCTCTTTCGTTGTTACAAATCATTTGTTAGATGTGATTCAGACACTGTCATGGTCCCAGCCCATTCATACCACACCTTCAACCAAACGCATCCTAAGAGAGTGTCACAGTTTGTAACTAGTATCTAAAATTGTTGCCATCTCATCAGCGGTGCCATTAGAAAATTATCTGGCACCGCTTCAGCAGTTTGTGCAGCCAACTTTGGTCCACACATGTGAGCAGCCAAGAAGTAAAATACTAAATCTTTATGGCATGAAGGAACTGGGCATCGGAGCAACTAGGTGCTCCGGAGTCTGGGTCCCTGATTTTGTTTGCTGCATCAGCTCGCCAGGGCAGGGCACCGGTGCGAGATGTAGCAACAGTTGTCTTTACACCAGTTTTGGCATACATAGTGGATGGCCTTAGTGCTATTAGTTCCATGTTACTAAATTTGTGCATGTACAAACTTGTTAGTATCAATTTGTTGTCATCCAAACACTGTCGCTATCTTGTTGCAGTTATATTTACCTTGCTCATAAAATGTTCAATTTGTTATTTATTGTACATGAGTAAGAACTTGTAGCATTGTTGTAGTTAATTATAGCTTCTGATGTTCCATAATTTGGTTGTTTTCTTAGTAGCAATTAATTCATTTGAACATTATTCTTTTTGAGAAGATATGTCATAATTAACATGTTTCTTCAGTTTTTCAAAATAAGCATTGGTGATTTTCTTTGTTGCTATAAACACATTTCCCCTACAATTGTTACTGATCTAGTTTTAAATAATATAGGATGAATGGAAGTGTTCTTACTTGGAGTGGGTTGATCAAGAGTGGCCATAGTCTATGAAGATGTGCCTCGCGAAGCTCTGGAGCATGTATGAGGAAGAGAACAGAGAAAGTGTTGTCAACGCTGAAGAATATTTGAAGATGCGGCATAAAAATAGGAAGGTGGAGAATGAGCTCAGATTTTTTAAATCAGACTTTGCTAAGATGGTGTTGGCGAAGGAGGAGGCACTTTCCCAGTTGGCTAGTGCAAAACAGGTTCTTACTAAACTGAAAGCAGAGGTGGATAAGACGAGCCTAGATGATCTCGATTAGGGTAATGAATATATTGTTCTTATGAAGTTGAGTAGCTATATGTTGTACTGTGCTATTTTCATGTAGCTATCGTACTGTGATGTTATAATATATTTATGTGCCTGATATGAAATTGGCAAACAGCTGTTGGATATGAAATGTGAATTTGTGTAATACTAGAATTGTTAATTGTAAACTAATAAACCTGCTAAATGTGTCATGGAACTTTGCAAACGGTTCTAGCAGTAAAAGCGCTTGTGATGGATAGCCCAATGCCACACAGTTTTCTTCACAAAATCGTGTGTGATGTAGTTGATAAAAGCAAACGGTTATCCAAGGCAGAGCATGTGCAATAGTTACACCTTTCACACACGAGCCTACACATAAAACTGTGTGGGATGTACATACGAACGGAAATGTTTTCCCTGGATTGACTGTGTGGGATGTACATAAGAACGGAAATGTTTTCCCTAGATTGACTGTGTGGATGTACATAGGAACGGAACCGTATTCCTTGGATTGACTGTGTGTGATATACATACCTACAGAAATGTTTTTCTGGGATTCACCGTGTGGGATGTACATACCTACGGAAATGATTAGGTTTCGATACCTCGCCCGATCGCACACGAGCTCATTTGGTGTCCCAGGAGGGCCTATCCCCAATGATTTCCAGGTCATGTGGGAAGGACCCCCCTATCGCCCACACTCACTAGGCGACGGTTCCAAATGCCGTCGCGGAAAGGGGTTAAAAACCATTTATATAGCACCGACGCGTACCAGCTCCACAACCGCACCCTTCCGCCAGAATGAGTCGAACTCATTCGACCAAAAGCCAAGACCAGTGCGTTGCTACGTTGACAAGCGGCACTGTAGTCCAGAAGGTCGCTACGGCTACATCCAAGGATGACGTCGTGGGCTCCAAGAAGGACGGAGTTGCGGGACGTGCATCGAGGCCATCGCAATATGGAGATGACATGCTTCCCTCGGCGACTTCAACGCTGGCCAACGGCCATGGAAGGATCATGTGCACCGTCCGCACGGTACAGATGGCATGCCGCAGTGCCATGCCACTGGTGAGCATCCACCATGGCAGCAGGACTGTGATGGAGCTCCTTCTGACTCGTGCAGAAGTTGAGACACATCTCAATCTTTGCGCCCATTCATGCCCACGACGCCGGCAGAGGCGCAGGCTCAGGTGGAGCTGCTGCTAAAATTTCCTCCGTCCCCGGAAAACATGGATGGGTGGCGTGCCACCATCCGGAGCCTCATTGGCTTTGCTAACAATGATGGCCCGCATTCGATGGGGCCCTCTCAGTGGCAGCCAACGGCACCAGTGCCAGGGGCTGGCGGGCGGACCGTGGGCACTACAGCAATGGTGCAGTCCCCGCCCTGGCAAATACGGCAGAGCTAGTGCGTTGACGCCCATGACAGCATGTCAATGGCATCATCCTATCTGCGAGGCCGCCGAAATCGCCACATAGACCAACGCCGGGTCATCAATGACCAGTGAGCTGAACATGCTCGAACCACCATCGAGTGACGTCGGGAAGCCCACCGTCACTAAGACGCGGGAAAAGGGCCGGTGGTGAACAGGCCTGCGCCGGGGGTCCCTTGGTGCCTGCCCTATGATGTGGCTGCCTAGCATTTTCCCATGAGCTACGGCAAGTTCTGTGGCCCCACTCTCGAAATTTTAAGCCTGGCTTGCCGGATAAATACGACGGCAAGCTCAATCCGACTGAGTTTCTTGGAATCTACACCATCATAGTGCAAGCTGCCGGTGGCAGCGACGACAAGATCCTTGCCAATTACTTTTCATTGGCACTCAACTACAACGTGAGATCTTGGCTGATGAACTTGCCAGAGGACTACATTTCTTCCTGGTCCGACATGTGTCATGTGTTTGTTGGGACTTATATCAGGGGCCATGAGCCTCCGGGAAGAGCGACCTCCACTTGATCCCATAGATGGATGGGGAGCCCCTTCGCAAGTTCGTCTAGAGGTTCAACCGTGTGCACCACAACATCCCCAACATACACCCTGGTGCTGTGATTGCATCATTCCATACGAACATGCGCAACCGCAGGATGCAGGCAGAGTTGAACATTGTGAAGGTGGGAACTATAAATGAGTTGTACACCTTGGTGGACCAGTGTGCATGTACTGAAGAGGGGAGGAGACTTCCCAGCGAGGACGTCGGAGCCGATGTTGATTCTGAGGATGACGGCGCATCCATCCCAAAGAAGACAGGCCGAAAGCGGAATCGCAAGCACAAGGGCAAGGTCGTGATGGCAGTTGGGAGTTCCGGCAACTCAGATGCTGCCAAGAAGCCCAAGACTGACGGCTCCGGCAACGATCTTGCCGTATCCGATGATTGTTGGGAGGCTGCGGTAGGCAAGAACTCGGATGGCTCTGGCAAGTCCAAGGGGCCATACTGCAAGATACACCACACCAACGGCCACGTCCTCAATGATTGCAGGCAAGTGGTGCAGCTTGCCAAGAAGCAGAAGCAAGAGTATTAGAAGCGTGACCAAGAGAAAGCCCAAGATGGAGTGGATGGGTCCAGCAACAAGAACCGTGGGGGTCGTGGGGGCTGCTACTTGTGAGCTGTGTTGGGATTTCCCCAAAGAGGAGGGGATGATGCAGTACATTAGAGATAAGTATTTCCCTCAGTTATGAAACCAAAGTTATCAATCTAGTAGGAGAACCAAGCAAAACTATGTAAACAGCACCTGCACACAAACAACAAATACTTAGAGCCACTACTGCAGGATGCTGCTAACGCGACACTACAATCAGAGACCCTTCGACGAAATTGTGTGCGATGCATTAATCGCAAACGGTGATGTATTAAAACTGTAAAAAATGATACTAAACACTTGCGATGGCGGAGACATCAAACATGATCCAGATTATACTTGTGTGTGTGATGCATGGCATACAGTTGATCCATACGAACTGTTTGCGATGATCCAAAACAATAGAAATGGGCAGCCACATAAAGGTGTGTGCGATATATGACATACAGTTCACTCGGATGAACCGCTTGCGATGATCGAGTTGAACAGAAATGATTCGGTGTAAGAAGATGTGTGTGATACCTGGCAAATAGGTAGGTAATCAGAATTGTGTGCAGTCATTATAGACAATGCATATGATTTTTTTTGTGAATTGTGTTCTTGAGAGGGACACAATTCAAGAAACAAACCTGTGGGCGATAATGTAAAAGATCTCTGTCAAATATGTATTGCTAACCGTCTGCGATGAGATTAAAAGGGGAAACAGAGATAACAAATTAATATGAGCGAATGGAAATAGAGATATATACAATCTGCTTAATTTAGTCCTTCTTGTTGTTGTTGTTGTTGGATGGCCCCACGAAATCATCTTGGCGAGGATGCTTCTTACGCTAACTGTCAGCTTTTCATCGCCGCCGCCATCGTCATCGTCGTTGCTATCGTTGTCTTCCTCCTCCTCGTTCTACCATTCCTCCTCACCATCATCGTCATCCTCTTCTTCATCCTCCGACAGCTCCTCGTCTGTCTGGTTATCATCTGACGACTCCGGAGGCGGCGTCCCTTCCTTGATCCAAATAAAATCGAGGTCTGGGCTCGACGCTTGAGTCATGGAAGACGAGCAGAATGATTTTGATGTTGACCTATCATCGGGCGCTAGACCGCTGGCAGAACTTTCATCCTCACTGTTGCTCGACATGGTTCTTGTACGTATACAAACCGCAAGAAAGCGAGATTGCAGAGTGTGTGCAAGTGTGTGGCGTGGCCGACCAGGGACGATGAAGATGGTGGACACTTAAGTGGGGTATGCAGAGAAAAGGAATGTCAATATAAGCGGGGGACTGACGTACATATTATCTAACCGCTGATATAATCAACCTCAATTATTTGTGCCCAGTCGCTCCAAATTCACGGGGTTGTGCAGTTCTCAATGTGATAATTAGGCACACGCGTTGGATCATCCAAATATGAAACAAGCATTTTTCATACTACTCCCTCCGTACCGGCGACCTAGGTAGGGGAAAACGAGAGGACATGATGCTTATTTTCTAATCAATACCATTGCATGTAGAGAATTGACCATTGCATGTTATGCTAAGTAGTCTGAAGTCATTGAATGCATACAAGCCCCATGACTCCTATTGGCTGATTTCTTTTTTTAGGACAAAAAACAGGGAACGAGTTTGGGGATTATGTGGTTTTCGTAATGTGAATTATGCACTGGTACGAACGGAGTAGGACAATTTGGAAGCAGTACATTGAGCTCTTCTTATCGATGAAGCCAGTAATAATCAAACAAAATCTCTAATCATCATTGGAAACAGCGCACAAAAGATGGCTAATGCGACAACAACAACTACACATGCTAGTTCCTTCTTGTCTCTTGCTTTCATTTGTTGCCTGTGATTGATTCTTTCTTGCTTCAACATACTGATTGTACACTCCAGATCGGTCAATTTCTTCTTTAGTTTTACGTTATCTTCTGCGAGCTTGGTGATAACTGATAACACTTTGAGCCCTGCCATTCCATTCTTCATCCAGCTAGTTAACAAAGGCACACGCCTGATATCCCTGCCAATGTTAAATAGTATTTAGGATGAGCGGTGGCATTAACTCAACTAAAATGATGAACTTAGCACTAACCTCTAAGGGGCAACTGAGAAACCGTCTGCCAATGTCGAATCCCTCCGTGCCAATGTCGAATCCCTCCGTGCATACACGTCGAGTGGGAGTGTGCCCGTGCACACAACTTAGCTTTTGGTACTTCTCGATGGTGTAAAACTCGGAGTCGAACTCATGTTGCGGGAGTCTGGAGTCACACTCTGGATCCGGCGGCTGATCGCTTCCCGGGGGGGTCATTCAGGACGGATTGACACTACAAAAAAGAGACACGTCCGTGACATTTTGGCCGAATGAAAAGTTTTTCTGTCATGCTTATGAAAATTCTATGACGATAATTGTGACAAAATCACGTATCATCATAGATTTGATGGGCTCCTACTTCTATGACAAAAAATCATGATAGAAAATGGGCTTTTCGTCGTGGGTGGGCCGGGGACGCACCTGCATGACATTCTTTGGGCCGTCCATGACAAAAAAAAATTACGGTAGAAGCAAGGGCGAGGAAAATTTCAGGGTGTTCCCGGTTATGGTGGGTGGTCGGGGCTGAGCGATGCACAGAGGTTTGCGCATTTCTCTTGTACATGTACGTGCATATGTGACTGAACCCAAGCAAGGCGTTCCCTTACTGAACCCGAGCGATTGCACTAGCTACGTTACTGAACCTGGGCGATTGATCCCTTGGCTGTTAACTGAATCCGAGCGATTCCTTCTCTACTACTACTAACTGAAGCCGATCGAACCCGCCTCTTGATGAACAGTGACCGTTGTTGGGGTTGGATAAACAGTTCCCAGTGGGGGGTTCGATAAACAGGACCCCGTGGTAGTAGAGGTCATTGCCGCTGGATGAACAGGACCCGGATCGAGGAGGCCGCCACACCCAAGCTAGTTGGGGTGGATGAACAGGACCCCGTGGAGGCTCCATGAATAGTAGCCAGTGGAGGCTGGATGAATAGTAGCCCATGGATGAATAGTAGCTAGTGGAGGACAGAGGAAGGTCACGGTGGACTAACAGTAGCAGGTGGAAGCTGGAGGAAGTCGACAGTGGATGAACAATAGCCTGTGGAGTCTGGAGCGAGGAAGTAGATGGTAGATGAACAGTAGCCCATGGAGTCTTGTTTTGCGGTACGCCACACCCCTCCCGATGAACAGGACCCCATTTTGACCGTAGGCGCTCCAACACAAGTTTGTTTCCTCCGTATTGCGGTACACCAGACCCCTCCCGGTGAACAGGATCCCGTTTCGACCCTAGCCGGTCGAACTTAACACTGTTTCCTCCATTCTACTGTACGCCAGGCCTCGTTCGGCTGTTCCGTCCAAGCCGGTTGGCTCTAGATAAACACGACAAACTCCAATCTAGTCTATTGCCTC
Organism: Thinopyrum obtusiflorum; assembly: GCA_036873465.1. NCBI lineage: Eukaryota > Viridiplantae > Streptophyta > Magnoliopsida > Poales > Poaceae > Thinopyrum > Thinopyrum obtusiflorum. The sequence goes on along the minus strand of JAAAWM010011324.1, from coordinate 5,005 downwards.
CCGATGAACATGACGCTATTTATCCGTTCCGACCTCCCCCCCCCCCCCCCCCCCCCCCCCCCCCCCCCCCCCCCCCCCCCCCCCCCCCCCCCCCCCCCCCCCCCCCCCCCCCCCCCCCCCCCCCCCCCCCCCCCCCCCCCCCCCCCCCCCCCCCCCCCCCCCCCCCCCCCCCCCCCCCCCCCCCCCCCCCCCCCCCCCCCCCCCCCCCCCCCCCCCCCCCCCCCCCCCCCCCCCCCCCCCCCCCCCCCCCCCCCCCCCCCCCCCCCCCCCCCCCCCCCCCCCCCCCCCCCCCCCCCCCCCCCCCCCCCCCCCCCCCCCCCCCCCCCCCCCCCCCCCCCCCCCCCCCCCCCCCCCCCCCCCCCCCCCCCCCCCCCCCCCCCCCCCCCCCCCCCCCCCCCCCCCCCCCCCCCCCCCCCCCCCCCCCCCCCCCCCCCCCCCCCCCCCCCCCCCCCCCCCCCCCCCCCCCCCCCCCCCCCCCCCCCCCCCCCCCCCCCCCCCCCCCCCCCCCCCCCCCCCCCCCCCCCCCCCCCCCCCCCCCCCCCCCCCCCCCCCCCCCCCCCCCCCCCCCCCCCCCCCCCCCCCCCCCCCCCCCCCCCCCCTAGACAGTTGGCTGTCGATGAACAGGACGACGTTGCTGCCATCCGTTGCCTCTCCATGTACACGAGCCCAGGCCGTGCGTATGCGCGAGTAGGCGTTCGAGACCCTGCCCGTATGTACGTACGCGGTCATATTTTTTGGCATCTGGATGTACATACGTGTACACGGTTTTTGCTGGACTGCCTGAACTGCTTCATCGGGGTCTCTACTACTACACGTGCCGCTGCTTGCTCGGCCATGGTTCATCGTTGCAGAGAGACCGATCGACTAGTATGTACGTGCACGTTCATGAGCAGACAGACAATGCTACGTACGCTTCGACCGGGTGGGTCCCAGCTCTCACGGAGGATAATGACGCACTTCCTAGCGTGCGAAGATATAGCTGGTGGGTCCCGGCTATCAGGGGGAGGAATCATATTTCTTTTGTGAGTAATAAGGAGGCACTTCCTTGCGTTCGAAAATGTAGCTGGTGGGTCCAGCTGTCAGCCTCACAACCTAAAGTCCTCTTCCGATGGCTGTCACTCGTTGACCTTGTTGACCACGAGGCACCGAGAGCATCGAGGCGGTGGACGACGGTGAGGCCTAGGAAGAGAATGACACGGAGCCAGAGAAGATGAGGCAGGTGGATGCCCTGGCGAAGGGGAGTACGAGGGTTCACTCGTTCGGTTGCGGCGTAAGGCTGCCGTCACTGGAGAATAACAGGAGGTGTGGGTGAGTAGAGGGATGGCATGGCCAACGGTGGCAGCACAGCCGTCCACGGGAGACAATAGCAGGTGGTCCAGCCGGTGCTGGTTTTGGCAGCTGGTGCAAGAAGATCAGAGATTGAAGAAGCAGCACGGCCGTTGGATGTTAATCCAACGGTCACTGCTGCTAGAACCGTTTGTTGACTAGGTTAACAAAGCCCTGCATACATGTCTAGTTAGTTGGCCCACAAGTCAGCCTCCGAATCAGGTGGGTCCGAGATAGCAGGGGGAGGAATCATTTTTCTTGCACGTGATAAGGAGGCACTTGCTTCCATGTGAAGATGTAGCTCGTGGGTCCCAGCTGTCATGGCGGGACTTTTTTCGCATAATAAGAATGAACATCCTTGCATGCGAAGATTGTAGCTGGTGGGTCCAACCTGTCAGGGGGAGGAATTGTTTATTCGCGCATAATAAGGAGGCACTAGCTTGCGTGCGAAGATGTAGCTGGTGGTTCCCAGCTATCAGACTCTCGACCTACACGATGTTGTCCCTCATTGTTGACCACACATCGTCGAGGGACCACGGCGGTGGACGATAGCGAGGCCTAAGATGGGAATGATCTGGAGTCATGGAACAAGGGGCACTGGAGTCCCTGGTGGAGGGGAGTACGAGGGACTGGTTCGGCTGCCGGGTAAGGCTGCCTTCGCCGGAGACTAACAAAAGGTGTGGGAGAGCACAGGTATGACCTGGCCACCATTCGGAGTAGGGTGGGGCGGCGAGGCCTGCACGGCATCACAGCCGGCCACGGGAGACAGATGCAGGTGCTCCAGCCGATGATGGTTTTGGCGGCTGCAGCAAGAGCAACTAGATCAGAGATTGAAGAAGTAGGATCACCGTTGGATGTCAATCCAACGACTATAGATGTCAGAATAATTTTTTGACTTTTGTTTTAGACAATTAAATCGTTTTGTTCACTAAATGGACAACACCTTGCGCATGCTTCGTCTAGTGGGCCAACAAAGTCAGCTTCAAAAGCTATGGCGGAATGCAACCCATTTATTTAGGTTTTATAGCCCATTTCATTTTGTTTGCCAATACATGTATTTCATGGGCTTTGACTCAAAAAATAATCTATTTCCTGGGCTGGGTAAAAATAATAATGCCGATTTACTATTTATGATAATTTACAACGCAGTTGATTATTTATTCGAATAAACCTATTTACTGGGCTGGGTGAAATATAATATTGCGTACATGCAGCCCATTTATCATTTTTGATAATTTACAAGCCATTTGATCTTAGTAGAAATGGACCCATTTTCTGGGATGGGTGAAAAAACAATGATGGTCTAGACTGAGCATTTCGTATAAAAAATAATATTGAGATAGGAATATTATTAAAAAATTAAGTTGGGGTTGGTAATATTATTATATAAAAAATGAACTAAGTTGTGCATTTAATTAAAAGAAACATAGGCTAGGCTGCCCTTATTTAGGATCTTGGGTACAACTGTTGACCCAGTTGCATTGCTGATGTTGAACGAAAAAGGCATGTGTAGTATAGTACAACTTTACATGGCTACACTACCCACATTCAATGACCCCTGAAAAGGCCCGAACAAGGCTTCTATACAACTTTTTGAAGTCAATGAGATCAATTAATAACTTAAGAAAAAAGTTAGAGTACAGTGGAACCTAATTAAAAGATGTCACGAGCGAAGAAATAATTCAACAGTCCCACTTGTGTATGTGTGTGAGAGAGAGAGAGACCCATCGGCCGATGCTCGTAAATACATCTTTTAACCATATGCATTGCTAATGCTCGGTAAAAATTTATATAGTTGAAACAATCATATAGAACATCATAGCACATAGCACACTGAACTTGCATATAAAAGTTTCACGCAGGCGGCACAATTAGGGTGGAAGCAGTGGATCGCTACGGGTACGGCTATGTTGAAACCAATGAACTCGTACATAACCGGTCATCGTATTTATCAATGACGGAGAAATATCTTGAATGTTGTGCAAAGAAAACAGACAGACAACACAATAAGTTCTGCTAGCAAATTAAGTTGACGTTCACCCCTTTCTAAAAAAAGTTCAGGTACAAAAATAGAACATGTCACAATCAAATGTACTGGCACATCAGTGCTTTATGATAACCCACAAGTATAGGGGATCAATTGTAGCCTCTTTCGATAAGTAAGACCCCCCCCCCCCCCCCCCCCCCCCCCCCCCCCCCCCCCCCCCCCCCCCCCCCCCCCCCCCCCCCCCCCCCCCCCCCCCCCCCCCCCCCCCCCCCCCCCCCCCCCCCCCCCCCCCCCCCCCCCCCCCCCCCCCCCCCCCCCCCCCCCCCCCCCCCCCCCCCCCCCCCCCCCCCCCCCCCCCCCCCCCCCCCCCCCCCCCCCCCCCCCCCCCCCCCCCCCCCCCCCCCCCCCCCCCCCCCCCCCCCCCCCCCCCCCCCCCCCCCCCCCCCCCCCCCCCCCCCCCCCCCCCCCCCCCCCCCCCCCCCCCCCCCCCCCCCCCCCCCCCCCCCCCCCCCCCCCCCCCCCCCCCCCCCCCCCCCCCCCCCCCCCCCCCCCCCCCCCCCCCCCCCCCCCCCCCCCCCCCCCCCCCCCCCCCCCCCCCCCCCCCCCCCCCCCCCCCCCCCCCCCCCCCCCCCCCCCCCCCCCCCCCCCCCCCCCCCCCCCCCCCCCCCCCCCCCCCCCCCCCCCCCCCCCCCCCCCCCCCCCCCCCCCCCCCCCCCCCCCCCCCCCCCCCCCCCCCCCCCCCCCCCCCCCCCCCCCCCCCCCCCCCCCCCCCCCCCCCCCCCCCCCCCCCCCCCCCCCCCCCCCCCCCCCCCCCCCCCCCCCCCCCCCCCCCCCCCCCCCCCCCCCCCCCCCCCCCCCCCCCCCCCCCCCCCCCCCCCCCCCCCCCCCCCCCCCCCCCCCCCCCCCCCCCCCCCCCCCCCCCCCCCCCCCCCCCCCCCCCCCCCCCCCCCCCCCCCCCCCCCCCCCCCCCCCCCCCCCCCCCCCCAGCATAAAGCACCATGTTCAAGTAGAGGGTACAGCGGGTTGCGGGGGAGTGGACCACTGTAGATAGATGGGAGAAGGTGATGGAGATGTTGGTGAAGATGACGGAGGTGTTGGTGTAGATCGCGGTGATGATGATGGCCCCGGCGGCGTTCCGGCGCCACCGGAAGCGAGGGGGAGAGAGCCCCCTCCTTCTTCTTCTTCCTTGACCTTCTCCCTAGATGGGAGAAGGGTTTCCCCTCTGGTCCATGGTCTCCATGGCATGGGAGGGGCGAGCACCCCTCCGAGATTGGATCTGTCTCTCTGTCTCTCTCTGTTTCTGCGTTCTGGATTCTGCCCTTTCACCGTTTCTTTTATAACCGGAGATCCATAACTCCGATTGGATTGAAACCTTCGCCACGATTTTTTTCTAAAAATTAGCTTTCTTGTGGCAAAAGAATAGCAGCAACTGCCTTACGGGGTGCCCACGAGGGTCAGGGGCGCGCCCCCCTGCCTCGTGGCCCCCTCGGGCACCGTCTCGCGTTGATTCTTCTTCCCAGATATCACAAATATTCCAAAAATATTCTCCGTCCATTTTTATCCTGTTTGGACTCTGTTTGGTATGGGGTTTCTGCGAAACATAAAACATGCAACAAACAGGAACTAGCACTGGGCACTTGATCAATATGTTAGTCCCAAAAATAGTATAAAAAGTTGCCAAAAGTATATGAA